>JAUZSV010421582.1:0-10736 GCA_034780495.1 Parotocinclus cesarpintoi
TATCTTGATCTAAAATTGTGCAGTGATGATTTCTGTTGATTTAATTTGCATCTGCATATACTTTATTTTTATTTGAACTTTAAAAAATATTTATATATACATATATATATATATATATATGTATATATAAATATATACTATTTTTTAAATATTTAATCAACTATATCAACTTTTTACGTATTTAATTGACTTCTTATGTTCATTTTTATATGCTCTGCCTATTTCTGAACATTTATGTGGTACAATATATTTTATATAAATCAATATATACTGTTATACTTTATACGAATTGTATTTTTTTATCTCAGACGTAAAAGAAACGAAACGAAACACTGCAGTGCCAAATACCCTGGTTTTTTTTCTTATTTTCTTATTGTTTGTTTTTTAAAAAACGTTAGTATAAAGAAGACTCCCATTTCTTAATAAGCCAGATGCAGATCTCAGCCCATCACTAATTCAATAACTCTGACATAAGAGCTTATAATTTGTGACAGCGTATATAATACGGAGTAGGAAGTTAAAATGTCAGCTCGATTTAGCTCTATTATTTACATTATACAGCATCAGGGAAACAGGTTCTTGCTCCCCCTGTTTTCCTGGAAGTAATTACGTTCTTTTTTATGTGCCAGGTTTTTATCTCTGTCAGACTGGCGGCCGATGGGGCAGGCTTAAGCTTGTTTAGGGAAGATGCCTTCCCTCGGCCTGGGATTTGCTAAAGTGTGTATTAATATCAGGGATTTATAGAGTGTGTGTTGATGACCTAATTCGCCTGGCGAGAGAGAGAAATGAACAACAGACTGTTTTCTGCCTGGGAAACATTTAATCTGTGACACACTCAGTGTTTTAGCTCTCATATGGACCAGTAGAAAATGGAAAGCTCCTCCGGAATTACTCGAGGTGTTCCAAAAGTGTCGGTTCTTGGTCCAGCGTAGAATCAGACTGTCATGTATTTAAGTCTTTCTTTTTAACAGTCTCAGTTTATTCTGCTCATGTTACCTGAGGTGTTCCTCAAGTCTCGACCTTTGGTCCACCGTTAGGCCCATATCAAAAGACTGGCAGGGTCTGATTATGATCTAACCATTAGAGGAGGATATTGAGCTGTGCAGGCAGAGCACCGCTTCCTCCTGGCAGTGCAGCTTCAGGAGGGCGGAGCTCTCGCACCACTGTGATGTCAGAGATTTCATAGAAACCCATCTGCTGTATCTGCATGTCAGAAAGCATTTAGGGGAACGCCGGAGTACCAAGCCTCCGCAGACGAAACGGGGTCGAGTTTCCAACCCAGGACCACGGAGGTCTAATGAAATCCAAAAACGAAAGGTTATCCCAGGTTTATGAATGTTTACAAAGTGTTAATCATGTGATGTCATTCAATGAATAATGTATTGAAAAGGGAATTGTCATGACTGTGTCTTTTTCTCACTACATTACCCAGCACCCATCACTCCCCACCTGTGTCATGCACTGCCAATTTCCTCAACCGCATACAAGGGAAAGTCTTACAGTCCTATCGCAGGTCCGGGAAAATTCCTCAATCAAAATTCATAGCACTATTTCTGTGTTATACAACGATGCTCCTCCCCTCATAGTCGATAAACTGGGTAAAATGTTTTCGAGTACATCGTACGAGCTTCTCACCAATTTAATTCAATTCTAATTTACTTCTAGAGCGCTTTTTACAACGGAGCATCGTCTCAAATCAGCTTTACAATCTTATATGATCCTAAAAGGCCAATCCCAAGGGTGACAGTGGCAAGGAAAAACTAAAAAAGTAGAAGGGAGAAACCTTGGGAGGAGCAAGACTCAAAAAGGGACCCAACCTCCATGGGTGGCCTAGATGTTAAATAAATAATTACTTAAAAGTATATAAAAGGAATAGTCAAATGAAGTAAATAATATAATTTAAACCAATAATAAAATGTTAGTAATTAGTAATTTAATTAGTAATAAAATTGTGGGATAAGTGGGAGGTCCTTGAAGGCACATTGTCTCATAATAACCGAATGACTGAGGGAGTTCCTGCACTCTGGTGTTACTGGGTTCTGTTGATGAAAACCAATAGAGTGATGATAAGGTACCAGAATATCAGTTCGGAGAGAAAAGAGAAAATGTAGTTACCAAAAGGTACAGTACCCAAAAGTAGCCCCTGAGAGCCTTTTTAAAGGGCAGCACTATACGAGAAGCACTTTTCCGCCCTCTTGTGGTAAGATATGTCATTACCATGAGTGCAGTAATTTTGCAGAAATTCAAATCCATTACCCCTTAGCTAGAAGTTTCTGGTTTATACATTTTATCGTACTGACAGCTTTTTGAATCGCACATAACCTTTTGATAACAGTCAACAAAGATGGAATTCAGTTGTTTTTTTGTTTTTTGTTTTGCCCCCTCGAGAGATCAACAGGACCAGGTTTTGCTCCCAGGGTCCAGGAAATAAGCCTGAAGGATCTCCGTACTTTCTTATTCTGCAGTCAGACGGGCCACAACAACAATCTTCTGTCTGAGAAAAGCTCAGAACATCTGAGGTCTCTTGACTTTTTCCTCTTTTGAAAGGGATCTGAACCCTGGTCACCTGCTTTCTTGACGAAAGGTCAGAGCGTTTCCTCGGCACTGATGTCCCACCAGGAGCACAAGGTGGGCAGAAACGTCATCAGAGAAGAAGCTTCACGCCGGTCACGAGAAGAAGCTTCACGACAAGTCAGTATATGTCACATGGAGATGACATGGGAGAAAATGCCAAACCACACAGACTCATAGGACCAAGAACGTGAAATGAGAACCCTATATAGTCCATGCCTATGTGAGCACAGGATGGGAACCAGCTTGCTCCCCGGTCTTAGACTTGAAAAAAGTTGTTGAGTTGTCCTCACCACGTTGGTGTGTTGCCAGATAATTCATTTACCCCTCAGGCTTTTCAGTCACACGTCTGTATGTCTGTACGGTGCGGGTCCAACAATTACCCGGCTGAAAAGGAAGACGTTTTGGGAAGCAGGGGGGTGCGCAGAGGACCTCTGCATATAATTAAGGTCACTGCGACTGGGACAGGGTTAATAAGCAGCAAACCCAGACATCCTGATATAACCCAGGACCTTCTGTGTGAAACATCTGAAGTGTGAATTGACAATCTTTGGCATTTTAAATCCCAGATCAGGACCCAGTTGGGTGAAACCTGGAGAAAAAGTTGACTTTGGTTTAACCCGTGCTAATAATTCTGGTCCTAACCGTCTTTTCTCATGGGTTTGTCTTGGGCTTGGACCGGGTTCTGTCCCAGTTTGTGCCTCCTGAGTTCCAGGACCCATTCGAGGATGGCTGAATTGCTAAATGGAAAACATTTCTCTGCAGAGATCAATCATAATTTGTACCTAATCCTGCACAAATCAGGTCAGAAAAAAAAAAAAATCAAAACTGTATTTAGTACGATCTCTTCTCCACTAAACTTTTAATAGCAGCACGTATAGTTTTTAATCGTTGGCCGTGCTTTTGTTCTTAGTAAAAGGACTTCTGAGAAAGCCTCCACCTCATACCACGCTCCTCTTCATGCTCTTCACAGGTCTGTTCAGTAGCACGTTTGTAAACTTTTCACAGTTCAGCTAGTAGTGCTAAACCCGTGTCATTTCCTGTGCCGTTAGCCACCTACATCTACAGTGATGCACATGCAACCTTTGGCTTCATATTTTGTTGCGGGTGTTACGCAACGCTATTTCTAATGGAACGGATGACACCTGATGGAACAAGTCAAGTTTTAAAAGCACAATTCTTTCTGATATGAAATGTCAAAGTTACCCAGGAGGTTCATTGTCGTTACTTATTAGTTCATTTTTGGTCAAAAAAGAGATTAATAACAATAGTAATAGTAATAGTAATAGTAATAGTAATAGTAATGAGGACAAAATTGGCCTTTTGACCAAGAATTGGGGACAAAGAAAGTTTAAAAAAAGTGTTTTAGATTGAGGGATTTCCAAAACTGTTAAGAAGCAGAAAGACATTCCAAAAGGTCTGGACAGGACAAAATAAAAATAAAAGAATGTGGTCGGGAGGAGAATGAGATCATTAAAGAAAAATAGACATTAAAAAGAAGGGAGAAAAAAAAGTAGTCTGGACAAAATTAGACGTTTAAAATAAGAGTGGACAATATAAGACCTATTAGGACATATGAGGATATTGTAAATGCTAAAAATGGGTGGAGTCAAAGCAGGACAAAAGTAGGGGGGGACAAATGAGATGTAAAGATGTAGGTGAGGACAGTATAGGACAAACAATACATACTAGGACTTACATTTTTTTTATGTAAAAGTGGTGGGTAAAAATCAGGGATTTAAAAAGTTCTGAGGACAAATGAGACATTTATGCAGTGTAGGTAAGGACAGTACAGGACAAATAATACTGGACTATTAAAGGAGACGGGTCAAAATGAAATCTTTAAAACTCGGCGTAGACAAACCAGGACGTAAAAAAGGATTTAAAAGTGGTGGGTAATAATTAGGGATTTATAAAGTTCTGAGGACAAAATGAGACATTTATGTAGTGCTTTGGACAAAAATATGTTATTTAATAAGAGGTAAGGGCCAAATTCTTTGGTCATGAGGCAAAAAATAGATAAATAAAAAGTGCTGGGGACAAAATAGTTCATACCAAAAAAAAATACAAAATTTTAGGATTTCAAAAAACTGTCGAGAAGCAGAAAGACATTCCAAAAAGTCTGGGCAGGACAAAAAAAAATGTGGTCGGGAGGAGAATGAGATCATTTAAAAAAAGACATTAAAAAGAAGGGAGAAAAAAGTGGTCTGGACAAAATGAGACGTTTAAAATAAGAGTGAACAATATAAGACGGTTAAAGGTTTTGGGACACATTAGGATATTTTAAATGCTTAAAATGGGAGGAGTCATAGCAGGACAAAAGTAGGGGGGACAAATGAGATGTAAAGATGTAGGTGAGGACAGTATAGGACAAATAATACATACTAGGACTTACATTTTTTTTATGTAAAAGTGGTGGGTAGAAATCAGGGATTTAAAAAGTTCTGAGGACAAATGAGACATTTATGCAGTGTTGGGACAAAAATAGGCCAACATTTAAAAAGAGGTCATGACACAAAAATAGATAATTAAAAAGTGATGGAGACATAGGTCATACCAAAAAATAAATAAATAAATCAAGGAATTTTAAAAACTGTCGAGAAGCTGAAAGACATTCCAAAAATATCTGGTCAGGACAAAATATAAATTAAAACAGATATTGTTTAAAAGTGGTCTGGACAAAATTTGACATTTAAAATCTCAGTGGACAATATAAGACGGTTAAAAGTTTTAAATGCTTAAAAAGTGCTGAGGACAAAATGAGACATTAAAAAAGTGTTGGGACAAAAACAAGGTATTTAATAAGAGGTAAAGACCAAACGTGACATTTATAAAGTGGTCATGACACCAAAAAATAGATAATTAAAAAGTGATGGAGACAAAATCGGTCATACCAAAAAAAATCAAGGGATTTCAAAAGCTGTCGAGAAGCAGAAAGACATTTTAAGAAGTCGGGGCAGGACAAAATCCAAATAAAAAAACATGGTCGGGGTAGAATGAGATCAGTCAAAAAAATAGAAATTAAAAAGAGGGGAGAAAAAAAAGTGGGTCTGGACAAAATGAGACGTTTAAAATCTGAGTGGACAATATGAGACGGTTAGAGGTTTTGGGACATATTGGGATATTTTAAGTGCTTAAAAAGTTCTAAAGACAAAATGAAACATTAAAACAGTGTTGGGACAAAAATGGCGTATTTAATAAGAGAACAAAACAAGACATTTAAAAAGTGGTCATGACAAAAAAATAGATCATTAAAAAGTGCTGGAGACAAAATGGGACGGGTTCAGACATGTCAAACAAAAACAACAATTAAAGGGTGACTTGCAAAAGGAATCATTTTTTAGCACGTAGGGATAAAGTTTGTGCACCCCACGTCATTAAGAAGCGATCCCCGGGTAATCCCTGGACCGTTTGCTTTTCGATTCGGCTCGAGCAGACGCTGAGGAATGTTCATGGATGTACGAAGTCTTTAGGACGGAGACACAACATAGAGCGTGGAAGTCTCTGGACGGTCGTTAGGGCGTCTGCATGCTAATGGAGATAGAGCAGTGATGGAATAACGCTGCCGCTCCCTGACCTCTCTCACATCAGGCTACATTTACACCTCTTATTGACTGGAAGTGAAGCCGGGGCAGGAGGACCTTCTGCCGTCCGTCCATTCGCTCTCAGCACGGCTGATAAGGTCTTGAGGAGAGATGCGGCGCGCGATTTGTCACCGTTTTCCATCCCTAATGGACGGGCCGTGCGCGCTAAGCAAATTAGCTTCACGCATTAGGCCTCGGGCTCCAGACGGGCGTAATGGTTACCAGCACTCTTCCCAAACAGCATGATGGATGGCTGGACTAACACGGTTATCTACAGGGTGCCTGAACGGGCTCGCCGAATTCCCCGGCACCAGCGTCAGCATCCCTCATCAGCACCTTAGCACGGCCCCGGCTGGGGTGAAACATCCCACCCCAATCAGCTCGGCACGGCCAGGAGCGGAGACCCACTGGTTCAACTCTTGGTCCACTAAAGTTTACATTGTTCCCGTTTTTTTCTCTGAAATGCTGAGGATTAAGGACGTCCAGACGGGTTTGAACATAATAATAATCACATTTAGTCCATTTTCTAACAAAGGTAGAAATAATTATGACTATAAATTTAGCATCTTGTAGCAGATGCTAATGTTTTTCTTTCTTTTCTTTTTTTATTTTATTTTATTTTATTTTATTTTATTTTTCGTGCAAAAGTTTGGACAGCTTAGATAAGGATAATAATAATGATAATTTTTGGATAATTAACTAATTTTTTTATTTATCTACCTATCTATTTATTTATTCAGTTATTTATTTATTTTATAGTTTTTATTCATATTTAATTAAATCAAATGTGATTTATATGCAGATTGATTTAATTAATACTATTTATTAGTCATTTTAATTTTTGGGCATGCTAAAGGTAAAATTATATGACCATATATGCATTTTTTAATAATTGTACATTTTAAAGAATGGTTTTAATGATTACAAATTATTAGTCATTTTAATTACAGGACAAAATGAAAGTTAAATGTTTATTTATATATTTATTTTCATTATATATATATATATATTTATTTTTTTTCATCTTGATTATATGTGCATTTCTTAAATGCAAAATAATTATAATTAATGACTGATAAATAATGAAAAGTCTTGGGGCTGAAAACTGAAAGTGGAATTGTTTGTATTTTTTTAATTCATTCATTAATTAAAATTACAAATTGGTGAATAAAAATTATTTTTTATATCCTGTATATCCAAATCAGTGCTATAATTTTTATGTGCTTTTTTAATGTTTGTGCTTAATTTTATAAAACAGTTAGATAGCTGTTAGCTTATCTGATCTACATAAGGGAATCCATGAATAATTACTTTATTATTTTAGACAGTACATTTGAAACATGTCCATTAAAAAAAGAAAAAAATGCTATATATATATATATAGCATTTTCTTCTTTCTTTTTTCTTTTTTTTTAATACTTTTTATAACATGTAGTTTTCATACTTTAGCACATTCTCATTTGGTATGCTGATGCTGATGGCAGTTTGGTGATGGACTTTGGAAGATAAGAAGCTCAGATTTTGTTTATGGGCTTTGATTGAAGAGGTGAAAGCCATTAAGGCAAAGTTTCACATGATCCCTTAATCAGATCAGAGCTGGGTCTGATCTAACACCTCGACCCTTCCACTCTTCTCTTATGTCTCTGTTTCTCTTCTCTGGTATTCACAATCACACATAAACAGTCCAAATTCTCTAAACCGTTCTTTATCTTCTGTAACATGTCATCAATGCATCCAGAATGTACGTTTTTTTTAAAAACATTTTTAATAAAAACGTTGCAAAGCTGACTGAAAATAAAGGTTCAAAGCTAAATTCTTAATAAAGATGACTCTGTCACAGTCCCCCGGGTTAACCAGGTAATCCCTAAAAGCATTCCAAGACCACAGGAGCCTAAAGACACCCCGGCATGCCTATGGGACACAATTAAGACCAGTGTTTCCAAACACAGAGCCTGGTTTAGCTTAATCCGGCCCATGAGAGGGGCCTCATCTGTCTGACCCTGTTTGACCCACTGGAGGCCGGACAGAAAGCATTTAGTGAAATCATCCCGTGTGTAGTCGCTGAATGGATGCCCTTTAGACTATCACTGGGTGGGGACTTCACGTCGTAGCCCGTGCGCCTCAAGGTCCAGTGAGTGAGTGAATGTACGGAGAGGTTCAGAGGACTTTGTGCGTTGACCGGGCTGCACGGCTCAGACCATACGTGGTACCATACATGGTTAAAATCACTGAGATCACATTGTTTAACCATATCATGAGCAAGGCGTTCCTAATAAAGTGCTCACTGGAATAATACACGTTACGTTTACATGCCAAGTGATCCATTACTATGAATCTGTGTAGGGTGCTGTTCAAAAGTCTTAGGCCACCATAAGATCTGATGTTTTAGCAATGGTATAATCAGCATATGTAACATATTGTCGACGACTAGACCCAAAATCATAAACTTGGACCTTGGGCTTCTTTCTCTTTTAATCCTCTTTTCCATTGATCTTCATTCCGGTCTTTGTGAGCTTTAGAAAACTTTTTTGCCTTTTCACCCTGTTCCATTTCCCAAAAAAAAAGTGGTTTCTTGACTGCTACCCTTCCAAAACGAATTCCTGATCAAACTACTGCGTACAGAAGCTGTTTTTAATACGGCCATCAGACCCTGGAACAGTGCCGTATCTATTCTAATGGAATGGTGGCCTCATACTTATCTGTGTATCTTGTACTTTCGATGTGCTACGACAACGCTGCACCTTGTGACTCCTCGAAAAACATGACACCCTGTTCAAACTGTACATACCGAGTGGCCGGGTTTGTTTGGAGAGGCCGAGGAAAACTGTTTATTTCCACCAGACGTTTCGAGTTAAAAGGAAACGAAGCCAGCTGTTGGTGGAATGCTGTGTCTCCCGCAGTGACGATCGGTTTGGATTGAACGTGAACGTCTGCTCTGCCTGTAGGATGAATGGTGGGCCAGTGAGAAACAAATGAAGCAGAAGGGAACGGGATGGTTTCTGCATCAACTGAGGCTTTGACCGTCGGTGACCCGCGAAACCCGGGGCCACTTTGCAAAAATGCTAACAGCTTATTGATCGGATTTCCTTTAGGGTCCCGCAAGAGGGCTCGGGACGATGCCGATCAAGATCCTCAATCGTTCGTTCAGATCTTAGAGGATGATCTGAAAGGTAGAATAATAACCAGCACTAGGAGATTGGTGCTTTTGTTTATAGTAATGGTCTGTGAGCAGGAAATCTCGTCTGGGTTCAAACCCCACCTCTGTCAAGCTGCCACAGTTGGGTCCCTGACCAAGGCCCTTAACCCGCCATTGCTTGAATTGTAAGACTGTATGAGTTGTAAGTGGCTCTGGATGAGGGGTGTCTGCTCTTTTAGGTACAGTACAGTGCAAAAGTCTTAGACCACCATTAGATTAGATACTGTTGTTTTAGCCCAGGTGTGATAGAAAATACAGAAAATGTGTATGCATTATTTAGAAACAGAAGGTAAATCTGAAAAAACCTTTACTATTGAGCAATAGTAGCATCTAAAAGCATCATCAGGATGCAGGTTGGTCGGCCCAGAAACTATTAAACTTTGGAAGGAGAACAGGGTGAAAAGGCTAAGATATGCAAAAGCGAAGAAAGATTGGAATGAAGATCAGTGAAAAAGAGGATTATGGAGTGATGAAACCTGAGTCTGAACTCAATCTTTGGGTCCAAATATCAACAATATGTTATATATGGACATTAGTGCAATGCTAAAAGACAAACCCAATGGTGGCCTAAGACTTTTGCACCAAAAACGATCCTAAGACGAGTTTCACCCAACAAGCCAACCCTACATGGACCGGCATGAGCTCTGGCATGTGCGAAAAAACTGCCAATATAAGCCTTAAATCCTCAACTTTTCGTCTTGGCTCGAAGCCTTACGGACTCCAATGTGTGCCAACAGGTGGGTGAAGGTCCCCCGTGGTTGCCTGCTCTGATCTCTCGCTGAAATAAACCAAAAAAAGCAGATTGATATGAAAGGGTTTACAGATCAGCAGCCAGGAAAAGGTCTGGGTATTGATTCGAGAGGTGCTGCTGATATCCGAGGTGCCATTGAGGGATACGGGACGAGAACTTTCCCGCTCCCGATGCCCAAAATGACCTTCTTCAGCTTCTCAGGGTCGATCTGACGTTCTTGGATGGATGAGCGTGAAACGATCAAAGCTGAAGCACTGACAGGATTGGTAGCTCGGGTCCTCCAAAAGCCATGGAGCTGAAGGTCTGGTAATGGAGATAGAGCTTTTCACAATCGGTGTAGTTAACGAGGGCTAATAATATAATCATGTAAGCATTCGGGCAAATTCTTAGGATAATAATGATAGTTTTGTGGCCTAAAGACGTCCCGTTTTTATCTTAAACTTCATCTCTGCTTTATTCTGTATACAGTCGATTCCGGTTAATGGGACCAGCCACTTATTCGGACCAAATCCTAAAGTACAGAAACAAATCCTGTGCAATGTTATTCGCTTATTTGAACCAAAATTCCTCTTAATCGGACCAAAGAACGTGTACAGTATGTAATATCAGTGAAGAAACTCTTCGTCTCTGGCAT
>JAUZSV010421593.1:0-26048 GCA_034780495.1 Parotocinclus cesarpintoi
AATGGAAATGTTAGGCAAAGACCTGTAGGTGGCAGTAGAGGGCTGGGGAGAAACTCTGGAGTTTTCGGGTAGTGATGAGAGAGACGAAGAGTTTCTTCACGGATATTACATAGTGTACACGTTCTTTTGTCCGATTAAGTGGAATTTTAGTATATAATTACACGTATATAATAGGATTTGTTTCAGTACTTTAGGATTTGGTCCGAATAAGCGGCTGGTCCGATTAACCAGTGGTCCTATTAACCGGAATCGAGTGTGTGTGTGTGTGTGTGTGTGTATATATATTTATTTAATTTTATTTTTTTCTTCTATTTATTTAAGCTATTACTATTCTACTTATTTAAACTATTAATTAGGGTACTTTGTTTCATTCTTGGGCAGCACGGTGGTTCGGTGGGTGGCATCGCTTGCCTCACAACAAGAAGGTCCCGGGTTCAATCCCAGGGTGGGGCAAATGAATGTTTCATTCTTCAATATAACATCTAGGCTCCCTAAAGATTTGGGTCCCTTTTTGATTTTTGCTCCATCTAAGGTTTATAACATTTCGAGATTGTTTCGTTTTTGCTGTCACCTTAGGCTTGCTCAGTTAGGGCTTTGGGCCTAGATATTTGTAAAGCTGCTTTGAAACAATGCTCCATTGTAAAAAGTGTTACATAAAAATATGACTGCATCTGGTCTTTCACCTTTTACGATCTTGTCAGTATGCAGGATTGGCTGCTTTCTATTTTTAGGTGTAAGTGAGCGTGAACAGTATAGGGGTCGTTCCCATTTCAAGGCCCACTGGACTGAAGAATGAGTAGCAGTGCACATTACTAAAATCATTGTAAAATCTTTACCAATCATAAATGAATCTCTGTGGTATATTTGCAATCTCAGATTGTCCTTGATTTGAAGTGGAGCTGAGAATGTGATGTTGTGTGTAATAGTGCTGCATTGCCTTCTCCCCCCAGTGGAGGGCAGCAGCGAGGCCAAACTGGTGTCAGGCCAAGAGGATTAACAATTCTATAGGAAACAATGTTCAGATATCTGCCCAAAGAAGCCGATTCGAGTCAGAATAAATGCTAATGAGGTAAAACAGCACCTGCAAAGCTGTATTCAGGGAAACAAATAAGCGTAACAAACACTTTTGTTTGCTGAACTTGCAGTAGCCTCACGTCTAGAGCCGTAAATCCAGGAATAAACAAAAATGCAGGTATGGGTCATAACCCCAGACCTCTAAATTTTCCTAAATCTGAAGGTGTGAGTGTTGTAATGAAGAAAACACATGGAACCAGAGACAGTGGGGTGATCTGTAACAAGGCAAACAGAGATGTAAGAGACAATATTGACTCTCAGCTAGAATCGGCAGACATTGGACAAAGGTGACGTGACGTTCGGGAATGTAGTTACATTTTGGGACGGTCAGGAGCCGACGTGCTGTTAGGAGTGTTAGGATAGTCGCCTGTTAACAAAGCAGAGTCACCCCGTAACCCCCGAACTGCAGCTCAGGGTTAGATAAACCCAGGACATTCTCCACACTTGATTTAAGACCTTTCTTGATTGAGGGCTCCATCAAGCAGAGCTTCTCACAATAAATCTTTGACGAAGAATTCGAATCGTGGCATATAAAAGAAAAATCCCCAGTTATTTTCCTCGCCACAATGACGTTCCTGTCTGTGGTCACATTTCTCTCTCAAACAGACTTTACGGCCCTTTTTTTCTTCTGCTCATCCTCTTCGTGGAGGCTCCTCACTCTGTCATTACCATCTCTTATATTAGCTTGTGCTCTCTGAGCAGCTTTCTGTGCACAGCTCTAGTTTTTAATTGTGGTGCTGAATGGTGGGAGGCAGTCGCATCTCTGTGACAAATTACAGGTCAGGCCTAGAGAGCAGTTTTGATATGAAATAAGAAACAAGTCGTGAGCCACGGGCGAAAGCCAAAACCTCTATTGAAGAGACACGTTTCAGTGTTGCTTATTATAAGAAATATTCTATACTTGTACATGGGCAGCAAAAAGACATGTGCCTTGTTTGCCAAGCAGAAGCTGTAGTATAACCATGGTGGCCTGTGGTGGCTTAGTGGTTAAGGTAATGAATTATGGACCTGAAAGTCCAGGGTTTAAATCACGCTTATTCCAAGCTGCCACTGCCGGGCGCTTGAGCAAGGCCCTTAACCCACAATTGCTTGGATTGTATCAAGCAATACATTTCCCATAACGTCCAACATGTGTGTCAATTTGTCTTAATTTTTTATCAGTGTCGTTACACCCACTTTAGTGTTAAACTCCATAATCTATTTAGCATTTTACAGGCTTTTTTGGGACTCAGTTGTGCCCCTGTGACAAATAGTCTAGAAACACCCCAGTTTGAGTTTAAAAGGGCTTTTAAATAAATTGTTTTTGACTCGATGTATGACAACCCATAAGTGAGGTGTTTGTTTTATAACTGAGGTAGCACTGAGGAACTGCAACACACTCCTATAATCATTGTTTGATTACGCAAAATGAGATGCAAATTCAATTATGGTGATTTGATGATATTTATGGGGGTGAACAGAAGCAGGTTAAACTGGATGAGAGCGCCCCCATATTAACGGTTAAGTAAGGTGTATGGTCACCCAAGAGTGTCAAAACACCCAAACAGTGATGGGGCCTGGACTGGATCAGATTATCCAGCAGTTCTTCTGGGATCCTCTTCATATTCATTTTTAAATAAATATCACATACATTTGTGATATATATAATGATGTATAATAGTCTTTATGTACTACATATGATACTGCTCTGTTACTTGGTCCAGTGTTATTTGAGGCAACGGGCAGGATTGGATAGGCTACACCATCAGAGAGGTGGGAGGAGATGATGAAGTATATGTTAGACTATGAGTTACTGAGCCACCTTAACAAAGCAGCTAATGTTCTCTCCAGTGATACACTAAATCTTGAGTGCAGCTCTTAGTCTTTTCTGTCACTGAAGTCCCTCACACACTATGTCTTAGTCTGTCATATATCTGTTACTATAGCTTAATTAATCACAGTTATTTTAGGACATCAGGATAATTACAGATTATTGTGAATAACCTATGGTTTAATTTTTACTTTGTTGATTGGTGTATATACATTTCAAGTTCCACTTTTACTGCAGAAAATGTGGATACCGTGTTGAAATTGAGAGTGCGTCCCACGGTATTTGTAAAGGGCGGGTCATTCAGTAGTGCATCAATCCTTCTGATGTAGCCTAATTAATGTAATTTTAGTATTTTATTTAAATGCAACCATTTCATTATAGTGCACTTATATAGCCTTGGATTAATAGCATATTACTCGTTATAGTGCACTACACATTCAAATAATTACATCACCCCTCTTTATTTTGAGTTCCATAAGGAGCTTTATGTAAAAAATTGTGGAAGCTACACTTATCTGGTGTTAATTGCACTTAATTGCAGTCTAGTACAAAGTACATGAAAGAGGAAATACTGTGGAAGCCAGGATGGCTATATTAAGCCTCATTAGCTTTTGTAAAAGAGGTCATTGACCGAAATGGTCATGGACCCAACATTACCATAGTCACATAGTCTTTTTTAATGCGGTTGTTAAGTAAATATAAATGATATTTCTGCAAGAAAACTGTTCAAATAATACATAAATGTGTTAGGGATACAGCTAAAATACGAGTGGAACGCTACCATTTACACAGTATCCAAACCCTAAACGGTTATACCAGGCAATACACAATGCCCTTTTTCTTCAGTTACAAGCACACATTAACAATCAAAATTGTAGAACCCAAATATAAACATGCAGAATGAAATATAAACACAACCTATAACAACATACCTCGCTGGCTGCACACAACCAAGAGGGAATGAATCCACTTGAATAAACACTAACTTCCATAACAGGCAATGCAATATCACCTTTAAACACTTTCAAACTTAAAATCTATTTTGTGCTACCTGTAGGAAGTCACAACTGTTTAAAAAAACAGTGCTATGCACTTCTAGGGATATATGACTCATCTTGGCAGAGAAAATTGTGACACCTAAAAGTATCAGTGCACAACCTAAATTGTAACATGGTTCCTACTTATGTACATTGTTAAATTAAATTAATATTGAATGAATAATTTAAGGTTGTAATGCATGTTAATGAATGATGAATGTTTAGAATAGCACATTTTTAATCCTATGATAATACTTATTTAAATAAATAATCTTAAACCCCTGGTTGCTTATTTTTTTTTTTTATTATGCTGCCTCCCATGAGTCTGGCACTGGGGCTCGATTATAATCCAGTTTATTTATGCCTAACACGGCCCTAGTGAGGAGTGCTGATGCGTTCAGATACTCGAATCTGGTTTAAATTTGAGCTGTTCTGAACCAGTTTCTTAGTGAACATCCTGTGGGAGTTCACAGCGTCTGGTCTGTCTCAGACTCTGCAAGGAAAGCCGTCATTTGTTCAACAAGACTTGTGAAACTGTAAAGTGCCTTACTGTTACTTGTGTTTCTGTGTATTGGATTCTGGAGTTCATCCCTCTCATCTAGTAATAGATTTTTTAAACTTGGGCTTGAACTATGCTAGTTATCAAGGAGAGACATCTTATATTCTCCTTGTTCTTGCTCCTCATAGAGTTCACTAGTGTCCCTATATGACACCTGGCATTTTCTGTGCCTGTCAGCTCTGCACCCACCCTGGTTGGTCCAAATGAGGTGTTGATCTGGTGCGTGCTTGTTTTTAACCGGCATAATATTGAGCGAGGAATCCATATACTACTGGCTGATTTCAGATCACTGCTTTAGCCCAGAGTCTGCTAGTATGTACTTGTTAGTGAGTTGAAAGTCCCTGGGTCAGTTCCTTGTTGCACACCTGTTGTTGTTTATGAAATGGTTTGTTAATATGCAACAGAACAGGAAATGCTTGCCGAGTAAGAGGGAGGGAAAAACCTGATGTGTTGTTCAGTTATTTGAAGCCTACTGTTCCTGGTGCTGTGTAGTTGACTGTACACAGATGGATAATGATTGTAAAAGTAGAATCACTTTTTCAAATTCTAAATGTAAAATACAGTTTTAAGACGTTAGTGGCAAGTATTTGAGATTCTGTAAATAAGTAACACGTAAATTTGACCACTTCTTGTAGTAATAGTGAAATATTTTGTAGCAGAGTTGTAGTGTTACTTACAATTTAACAGAATATATTGCAATGCACATGTACATTACTTTATGGTATTTTAGTGCAAAATAATTGTTATTTGTGCTTTACAAAATAGTATTTACTTACACAATAATAGTACTTTAATGCTGAAGAACAGTACATTTTAAATGGGTGGGTTTTTTTTTTTTCCACATTTTTGCCGATCAGGGTCATGGTGAGTCTGGTACCTATCCCTGAAGATCACTACAGCAGCAGGTGTAAGCGTGTCTTCAATGGGATGCGAATCCGTCACTGTTACAGTGCTGGGAGACACCCCACCAACACTACCAATCGCGCCTGCATCTGACGTCCAAACCAGATAAAATAAGGCACTGCCAGGACTGTTTGGGTCAGTAGTGGGTAGCCTTCACTACCTGAGCAGCAGTACTTTGTTATACTTTATAGAATAGGTGCAGTAATTTAGTGCAGAATAAAAGAGCTTTATAAAAATAGTACTTTGGTACAGGATACATATTATTATAATAATAATGGTGATGATGATTATGGGGATATTTACCCACTGGTTTTGTGTGTGTAGCAGACATGGAGAGTGCCATCACGTTGTGGCAGTTACTGCTGCAGCTATTGCTTGACCAGAGTCACAAGCACCTGATTTGCTGGACATCCAACGATGGTGAGTTCAAGCTGCTCAAGTCTGAGGAGGTGGCAAAACTGTGGGGTTTACGCAAGAACAAGACCAACATGAATTACGACAAACTTAGCCGGGCGCTGCGCTATTATTATGACAAGGTTGGACCCATGCAAGCACGCACGCACACACAGAAAATTACCATTTACATGTACTCTATGGTAAAAAGTACCTACACACCCCTTCTAATTAGGATCTTTGTTCTTCTAGCCACATTCACTGCTAACAGGTTTATAATACAGTATAATGCAGACAGGCATGAAATCTCCAAAGACAAACCGTGGCAGGGGCAGGTTTTACTAAAGACTACAGTGACTCTTAAAATGACACTCTCATAAGTCATATTGTCCCAAACTGAAATGTCAAATCAATAACTTTTCTTACAGTCATGTTCCTAAATTTTGTGGACAACCTTTCCATGATACTGCAGTGTTAACAAACCTTTTACTATGTAGTAAATGTCTGTTTTTAGAATTGATCAGGCATGGCTTTTAGATATAGCAATACAGCAGTTTTTAAATCGGATATTTCTTAGTCATAAATACAGCTGTTGTTAAACATAATGTTTTTACAGACTTATGTGTACAAGTGTATCCACATTGCACTCTGCTTGCTCTCTCTCATCAAAAACAGACTCATTGTTCACTCAGTGCCTTTTCTGACTGTGAGGTATTAGTCTCATAGCAATTTGTGAAATTAGATTATGAAACAGGTTACATTTCTATATTTGACCATTTATCTTTGTCAGACAGACATAAGTGTAAATAATATATAATGGCTCTACACCTTACGCTAATCATAAATAACCATAATAACTGATATAGAGTGGTATATGGTTCTCGACCACTTTGTCAAATTCGTTTCTCGCCACATTTCGAGGAGAAAAAAATTGTCACAGAATGTGGTGCACTTGAATGAGTTAAGTGTCGCTTGTATAAGTTAAGTAGCACGACTCCATTTACCCAACATATCGGATCAGGATTCAGCCATACAACAGCTCTCACACAGTGCAGATCTCCACTGTGGTTCTTGTTTTTTATTTTTACATGTATAGTATTATTAGTGCAAATTAGTGTCAATTGGTCCTAAAATGGTTAATGATAACAGCCAACCAACAGGAAAATAATGAGAACCGTGGCGCAGTGCAATACTCTCCCATGTATTCTGGCCTTCTGGGCAGGAAAACACCTGAGCAGCAGCGCCCCAGAGCTGCGGAGCAAAGTTGACCAAGAGAGTAAGCGTTTTGATTTTCACTTTCAAAACATTATTCAAGAAATTTTATTTCAACACTTACGATTTTGTTTTTGATTTTTGGCCAACTGTATTCTAATGTAAGCGTTTTTAACAAAAAGGCTGTGCCTGCTGCGATAAATGATGCATACTTATGGTGGATTTGTCTGAATGTATCTCTATCGTAAATCAAAAAATTTAATTACCATGCATTTTTTCCCATAAGGAATCCCGTACATTGAATGAATCTGTTTCAGACCCCACAGTAAAACCACGTTTGTCTATAAGAAGCCTATACTCCTTAGCAAAAAAAAAAAACTAAACAAACCCAAAACTGCAAAATTGGTGAATGATAATGACTTGTTGATGAGTATTATATTTCCCAGTTATTTCATGTTTTATGTGGGACTGAATATTTTGAATTTGCCTCATTTTTGACTAGGAGTGTAGCAGAAAGAATCTGCTGCACTCCTCAAAGTTATTGGCATCCTAGAAGGGGATGGGGTTTTACATTATATAAATACACAAAAGCACAACTTTTGTGCACAACTGCACCAGATATGTTTACACACCGAGTTCTAGCATGCAACTGACTGGGAATTGCAACTGAAGAATAGTATATATAATATATCAATAAAGACTATGGGTGACAGAGACGCTATGAAAAAGATCTTCGGATTTAGTGTGCAAACATACACTGTGCAAAGTCCATTTCCTTGTGGAATGGTTTTAAGAAAGCAGGAGATAAAGTTGATGAACTGGTTTATTGGGGAGGAGGAAATATATAAGTGTCATATTAAGAGTGTTTAGTACAACCCATTCTACTGCATCTGTTTGTCTATGGAGCGTCCATGCATGCATGTTTCATATTATTAATCCTATCATCAGCTTTTGTGACAGAAAAAAGAGACCACTACTTCAAAAGGTTTTCTACATTATTTGATCATAGATGTGTTAAGTAAATATTAGATTCACAAAAAAAATAAAGCATTCATTATATTTTGATTGATCTCTTTCTTGCAGAATATCATTAAAAAGGTGATTGGTCAGAAGTTTGTGTACAAGTTTGTCTCATTTCCCGATATCCTGAAAATGGATCCCCAGGCGGTGGAGCTTGGCCGAGAAGGGGGCGGTGTTATGTTACAAGAGGCTGAGTCTGATGGTGGGGAGGGAGAGGAGTCTCCAAAACTTTCTCTGTCATCCCTGAGAAGCCCCACTGGCAGGAATGAATATCTTCACTCTGGCCTGTACTCATCTTTTACTGTTAGCTCTCTACAAGGCCCACCTCCACTGCTGCATCCAGTCAAAGTGGAGAAACAAAGAGGGGCAGAGCGAGGGGAAGAGGCAACCACTGTGATTCGGTTCGTCACAAATCGGTCAGAGAAAGTGGTGCCCCTCCCTGCTTCCCCTACCCCGGTCTCCTCTGAGGTTTTCTTCAGCTCAAAAGCTTCCCCGCACTCTTCGCGTTCGCCCTTCCCCTCTCTTAGTCCATCCTATCCGCGAAGGTTGAGCCCGGATGCTCAGATGGACGAATCAGAGCAGAACGCTCAGCCTCTCAATTTATCATCCAGCCATAGGGAGCGAGCCCAAGCCCAGGCCTCGCCCCTAGACAGGAGGTGCAGCACCAATGGACTTCCTCCCAAAGCTCGCAAACCCAAAGGTCTGGAAATCTCAGCCCCTTCCATACTGCTTTCAGGAAGTGACCTGGGTTCTATTGCCCTTAACAGCCCTGCACTACCCTCAGGGTCCCTCACGCCAGCCTTCTTTACTGCACAGGTACACTCACTGCCACACTGGTCTCCATCCATAAACTGCTCTAGATGTACTAACCTTTTCCGCTCTGAAGGTTGCTAGTGTGTCAGCATGCGTAGAAAATGGTCGGTAGCAGCCAGAACTTTAAAAGAAAAGAGAGTGTGAGACAGGAAAAAATGGAGAAAGAGGGAGGAGTGAAACCTGTAACTGAAGCCATATGCCGCTAATCCTACCCACTACACTGCAGTGACAAAGGACAGAGGGGGAAATGAATAGAGTGAGGTGAAATTGATTTCATATGCTTTTCTGTAGCCAGAAGCTGGTAATCCAATGTCCCTGACTTCTGAAAGGCATCACGCTCACAAACCTTTATTCTGTCTCTTACTCTCAGAACCTACAGATGGAGAACACGGAGCCATTTTTAGCTCTGTGTGAAGGAGCACAAAAATAATCCGATAAATAATCTTTTTACGTGTTATGCTCTCGTGTTGAATTTACAGTACGGCTCTCTTTACACAGGGTAGATTTTTGCAAAGTATATGTTAAACCAAAAAAAGTAAGCAATCTACTATTAACTCCATGTCTATAAATTTGTAAAAAATGTTACATGTCAGGTAGAGCAGTATGACAATGCACACCGATCAGCCAAAATATTCAAACCATTCACAGACTGAATAGCAAGTTATGTTGATTAATAATTTTACTTCATTTTACTTTAATTCATGTTAAGCCTCAGGATATACTCATACTCACTTTTATGCTCATAAAAATTAGTGGATATTTCAAAATGAAAACGAATAGGATACGAACTGTTGGACAGTCTCATCCTGTTCATGCTCTATTGCTGCCAGTGTGTTTTGGCAGTGTTGGGTGACCATACACCCTACTGAAACGTCAATTTGTAACAATCTCATCCAGTTTGACATGCGTCTGTTCAGCCCCATGAATATACCACATGCTACTCAATCATGATAATCAAGCATCTTTCTTTGACTTTTCGTTTACTTTTCTGATCATATTTTTGAATGAAATAAAATCATATTCATTTTGAAATATCCTCTAATTTTAGTGAGCAGGTTATTAGATGATAAGTAAACAGTATAAGTAAACAAGTATCATTTCTCATAGCTGATGTGTTGGATGTGAGAGAAATGTCCAGGGGTGTAAACTGATCTAAGTCTTTATAGTGATTTGGTATAAGCATATCCTAAGCAATCAGATTGGTTGCTCTTGGTCAGCAGTGGTGAGTACCTACTGACAATGGGGAAAAAGGGGGGAATTACCAGACAAGCTGTTGGTGCAAGTGGTTAATCGTTGCATCAGAAGAGAAAACCTTTAATGCTGGTTATGGAAGAAATGTGACACAACACACACAGTTCAGAGCCCCCTGCTGAGTATGGGGCTGCCAAGTAACAGACAGAGCGCTTACCATGCCTGTCCATCATTAATAGCACCTACAAATGGTATGGGTATAATGGTTCACTCTGTTTAATTGTTTGACTTACGATTTTCTCATGATGATCGATTTTACATTTGGTAAAATAGATTTTATTAGTCTATTGTATATTGTATTGTATAGTGGATTTTTTAAAAGTATAAGCAATGCAAAACAATGCACATTTAGTCTGTGATCATGACATGTGATTGCATCCATTGTTCAAAAATACAATTGCATTAAATGCCGTAATAAACACCAGTGCATAATCCAACTTGATAAGGCAAAATGTTTGTTCAACTACTCAATTACTTAATTACTACCAAATGGGCATACTAGTGTCAGAACTGGATCCTGGAGGTCAGGTCAGTTGTCAAGAATGGTCTGACAAGTCTCATTTTCCTTTCTAGCACGCGGATAGTTGGGCTATGCGTGCACCATTTATGTATTTATGTGATGCACTGTGGCAGGGGTATGGTGCACTGAGTAATGTTCTGCTGGGCAACCCCTGGGTCTAGGCATGTGTGTGGATATTAACTTGATGCGTAGCACCTACCCAATCAAGTTATGGGCCAGGTGGTTTTAATGTTTTGGCTGATTGGTATATATTCCACGTGAGAGTAGGAAAACACGTGAGATGCCGTATGAGCTGGAAGTGTATAATGTGTATAAAGATTCAGTTTGCACAGTTGAAAAGTAGGGGTTTATGAATATAAGCAAAGTGTCTAAACTTCTCTGATAGCACGTTAGTGAAGCCGAGGTCACTTCAAAATACCTTATATAACCCTAATTATACGCTTCAGGAAAGCGTGCCCATTGTACAGACAATGTTTACAGAACTTCAGTGTCCCTGAAATTAACTATTTTTAGATGTTATATTGCATGTGATTACTAACAATATTCAGGTCCAAATAAACATTTTAATGTGATTAAATGCCTTTCAATTAGCAATTATTAAATCGTTGGATTAATCAACTATTTCATTCCATTTTATGAAGTAATTTTGAATATTGTGCTTAATCCAGATCAGGTATGCAGTTCGCTAAAATGCGTAATACAGGTGCCTTTGTCAATGCAAGCTGTGCATCATATGTGTTCACAAATGGGTGTCCGCAAAGATTAGCCATGCCAGGTTCTTCGCAAGGTTGAAGACTGGGTCTGTAGCGTATGCAGCAGACCAGTGGTTCCCCCCCACATTTTTAAGTTTAATAATGAGAAATGTACTATGTTAATGTGCTGCAATATTATCATTCTGACCAACCTGACCCTCTAAACTGCTCACAAAAATTAATGGATATTTCATTTAAGTACCGCCTGATTTTTGTGAGCAGTATAGAACTAGATAAATGACAAAAAAATGATTCTTACAGTTCCACAATAACTCACAGTGAACTGTGCTTAAAAAGGGAACTGAAATGACAATATGATGTTTCTATGGCTAGTGTGTTTGCTTAGCTTAAGTGTGAGTGAATTTAGAACTGTGTGTGTGTATGTGTTTCCTATTGAGGAAAGGGATCCAACATTACATATAGGTGAATAGTGGCAAAGTATGTGAACCTTTTCTTTCAGTAGGTGTGACCCACTTGAGCATCAATATCTGCAAATAAACATTTCCTGTAACTTGTAAACGCTTCCTGTTGATCAGCACTCCACTTCGGAATGAAGGAATATTAGCTTTGCTTAGCTTACACCCACATGCTCTTGATATTTAGTTCATGTACAAATGTGCCATTATGCTTTAGAATTAGATGATATTATTCTTTATTCAGAAATGATGTATGATGTAAATACGGTGATATATGCACCAATACACTATCAGAGACATTTCTTATATCTTCTTTTTCCTGCCTGTAGACTCCATCAGGTTTGCTGCTGGCTCCGAGCCCTCTTCTCTCCTCCATCCATTTCTGGAGCAGCTTAAGTCCTGTAGCTCCTTTAAGCCCAGCACGGCTACAGGGTCATGGCTCTCTCTTTCAGGTAAACAAATAAACATAAACACATACACACTTACACACACACATCTTATTCCATATTAGTAATGGTATTATGAAGTACTACATACTTAACGGGTCAGCTGCCTGGCCATTTGGTGAGTTAGTGGTTAGCCGCAGCTTCTGTTCATTTTTATAGGGTTTGCTTACTGGAAAATATATCAAATTTCCAGGAAAGCTATTACAGTAGTTAAGAAGTGGGGATTCTTTTGTTTTTATTACACACCTAGCCACGATGGAAGAACTGAAGTGAGAAAAGGAATAGATTCTGGTTGTAGCCAGTGCAGGCAGGTTTTATTGTACTGCAAGTTTTATACAGAAATGAATTAAGATTCATTTCTCCCATCACTCAATTTTGGTTTTGCCCAATTCCCCAGTCTCTTGACATTCACTGCCACACATGACCCTTTCACTAAGGGAGAAGTGTGACAGACCAGAGAGTGATTTCATACAACTCAGGCCAGCAGGCAGAAGCCAAAAGCCATTTAAGCCAAGAATAAACCTGTGTTGCAGCTGCCTTCAGACAAGCCCAGATGTGTCCGTAGTGTCCCACTAGGTCAGAGGCAGCACTAAATACTTAATATGGTTTAGGTCAGGTGACAAGTGCATAACAGTTTGTAGCCTTTATCCTATTTTGACTTCAGTGAGCTGCAAAGCTGCACTATGACTTCGGGTCATCATCCTGCTACAGTATGTATCCAAGGTTTTCAAACATGCATTTTTACTATTAGTTTCACCTTTTGGCCCATATTTGTATAATCATAAATATACACCTTTTACAAAAATATTGAAAAATATAGAAATAAATATCTATATTTAGAAATAAATATCTAAATATCATTTTTGTGAGCAGTGTACAATAGATTTGTGAATTGTTGTATGTACTCGTATAGTAAAAAAACAAACACTTTTATATCACTTAGAAAAGACTCTTGTATGTTGTAGTATGTTGTAGGGTTTAATAATAAAGATTGCCTGAATGCTCGGGGAAAGTAAATGTAAAACAGCAGGACAGAAGAATAACAAAAAACTTGGCTAATCAGGCAAGTTCATATGTAGGGTAGGCAGTGTAACGAGTTAGTGTAAATTTGTTTAAAAAGAGTCAACTTTCTGGGTCCTTGGTCAGCAATTTGGACAAAAAGATGTGTATGTGATTAATAACACTTAGAACGACCGATACTCAAAAACGGCCAACCTCCCTTGATGTCATATGTAAGAATTAAGATTAGTTAAATTAACACAATTCATAAGAATAAGTAGGCTAAATAGACAGAAGCTAAACAAAACAGATACATTTGCTTCTAACTTGTACTGATAACAAGCAGAAACAAAAACGGGAATTTGAGCAACACAGTATTGACTTATTTATGTATTACATTATTGGCCATTTATTTAACACTAGCCAAGAGGTCAAAATATATCATATGATGGCCCATATTTACAAATTTTGGAAACCGTCTTGTTAGGTTCTAGGGATTTAATGCCACACCCTCAGAATATTTTCCCTTGTTTTAACTGAGTTACTTTATTGCTATGCTGAGTTTGCTATGAGTTTACTGTGTATATTCAGAGGCTTTTTCTATCTAAAACTGTTTTTGAGTTCTGGTGGTTAATGGTGTGTATTGGTGGTCCTGTATTCGAATGAAAGGTAAGGCAGTGTAAAGAGTAATGAGTGTATGTGCTCATGTAATGTTTTAGAGCTTTTCAATGTGTGTCTAGTATGTACTTTTGCCCAGGGAGTGTGTTTCTGTTTGGTGTAGTGTTACAATGCTCATGTGAGGGAGAGGGGAAATCCTGTGGATACTTCCTGTTCTGGCTCTGGGGAGACTGTGTGTGTGTGTGTGTGTGTGTGTGTGTGTGTGTGTGTGTGTGTGTGTGTGTGTGTGTGTGTGTTATATGTATATAATGTAACATTTTCAGGGTTGGTGTTGGCTGGGGTGGTGGAATTAAGCAACTGCTTTTGGATGCATTAATTCTTTTAGTAGCTAATGCTATTGATGTTTACCAGCTAATAAATCTGCTGTAATGCAACAACAAAACGTTTCTAGCTTGAAAATCAAAAACATTTATCAGTATTAGGTTTGTTCCTTCTTTGCTGCAACAACAGCCTTTTCGTCTGAGGCTTTGACACTAGATCTTGTAAAAGAACTGCTAGGCCAGGCACTGATGTTGGATATTAACAGAGAAACTCAACTAACCACTTACATTCTAAACATATTTATTAAGTCAACTAGTCTATCTAAAATGACCAGTGTGTGAGTAAGAGTTGTACTCTAGAATGGATTGTTTTCAATTTGCACCTTGTGCTGCCAGTAAGGCCACGGCTTCTTGTGATCCTTATTTGGATTGCGATTATGAAAATGAATAGACCACAACAGCAGGGAATAATGCAACACAGCCAGATCGTCCTGCATATATGGCTGAGAAGTTCGTGTCCCTCAGATCATTACTAGGAGTGACCCGCTGTCATATGCAATGGCTTCCCAGATCATCACACCAGCAGTTGTGGCAGCATGTTGCTGAACAGCAAAGGCAGGTGCTCGCCACCAGGCCTCTGTACTCAAAAGTAGCCTCTGAGAGCCTTTATATGCATTAGGGAACGTCATCTTTATACCCTCTTGTGGAAAAAACCCCCAGCATTTAATCAGAGCACACCTGAAATCGTTTACATATATGCCTGCGACGTAACTGCTTGCCTTGTTTTGCAGAAATCTGACATTGTTGTATTTTAGAATAATTATTTATAGTCATTAAACCATTGCTAAAACGATGATATAGCTATTCTAAGAGTGGCCTAAGACTTTTGAACAGTATTGTAGCTCATGCCTGCCTTATAGCGTGGCTTAGCTTACAATTAATCTTATGAGAGTATGTGTGACATGTCTGAGAGTGTCTGTGCTCTGGGCTATGTTGGGTAAGGAATGCAGTCAAGAGCTACTATGTGGGTGGAAAGACACCTGCAGGTCTAATGCAGTGTTTAAGGCTGCTATGACGAGGCAGACACATGTTTACCACCCAGTGTAATTCTATTACATTTAACTTAACAATAGAAAAGCAATACAAAGATGTCCAGATTAGATTCCTACATTGCTGCCTTAGTAAGAAAGAAGCGCATGCTGAATCAGGTCATCAAGTGACCACATTACTCTCAGTCAGTGACTTGTACATGACTAGGCCTCCTTGTAGCAACATAAGTGTAGTCATTTTTACATTTAGTCAATTTATTATTACATTTGGGAAACCAGACTTTTATACAAATTATGACATGAAACTGATATTTACCAGTTCACAAGCTATTTAGGTGGCAGAGCATAAGGATGGCAGGGATCTCTGTGGCACTAATATTAATTACTGTGACTGTCCTGTTGTTAATGAGGGAGCACCTGAATGTATGTAATGCCTTATATAGAGTGGCTTTTCTATGGGTTTCTAACGGATTAATTTAATTTAAATTACACCTTATGGAAATCATTTGCTCTGTACTTTCCAGTGCACTGACCTATCATTTGCAGTTTTCTTGTGAAAATCACCTTTATATTTACATTACAGTAGCCTAAAATGGCTGGTCAGGGACGATTTCCACTAAATGACTTCTATAAATGCCACATAACTGTAAGTTAGGTTATTTTAAATGAGTATTTATGGGAATTAATCATGCTGAGAGGCTTTTTCACCAATCAACATTTTGAAAAGTAACATTGTACATACCTATGTGTACTTGTGCTCTGTTATGCTGACAACAAAAGCTTTTTCGGTGGACATGTTATTTTCTAGTTTATGCACACACTCACATTTTCACTATGAAATCCCTGCACAACAATTACCAGTGACAAGTAAAGTCTAATTTTCAGTACAACTATAAAACGACACAGTGTAATGTGGCAGTACGATCAGCAGGGGGCAGTCTTTTCTCTTTTATCACAGGCTAGCAAAACAGAGCTAACACACTGGAACCGTGCACACAAAATGTCCAAAACCATCATCATCATTGAGACACATTTATTTCTTTGTTCAATAAATAATTTGCAGTATATACAGGAGGAGTGTTGCATCATTTTAATCCTACATACAAAACAGTTTGATCTGCCTGGTGTGTCCTGTTTCTTAGCAATACAACTCAAATGTTATTCAATCTTTTGACATGAAGCGTCAAATCTATTCACAATCACGTTCAATTAAGAGCTAAAACAAGAAGAAAATAAGAACATAAAGTGCTTTTGTAATGAACACAAACACCACAGAACCCTCTTACAAAACGACATTTGATCATCAGCTTTCACATAGCAAATTATCCACTTCTTATTCATGGTGTTTGAGGTATTCATGTACACAATATCCCTTTATATTAAAGGCAACATTCACTGATTCCACTCGGGTCCAGACAAATTTCAAAGAGTCAACACAACAAACACAACAATTCACAAACTTGTGCACAACTCACATTACGTTGTTCAAGCCACAGATAACTAACGACACTAATCACACAGAAAAAAAAGATCTTTTGAAGTCCTGTGTTTTAGGAATTCCTCTTAAAAGTAATCAGTCAATAGCAGTAATTAAGGCCTGTAGGACATTACAGTGTAGAAATAAATTACTACGAAGAATTGCTCTGTATTTAATGACACTAGGCATTTGCTTTTTGAACTCAAAACCTCACGGAACACTGTTACGCAACACATTCAGCTGTTCTAATAATCATATCAAATGGGATATGATTAGACATGTCACAAGTATGACATTTTAACTGAAAGATAATTGCCATACACATAAGACCTGTCACGTTACTTAATTAATCATCTACTATCAGTTACTGAGCAAACGGTGTACTGCAGAACACATCGTTCGACTCAGAAATGATTTTAAAAGTGAATTAAAATAATTCTACCAACTTATTCTAATACTTATACTGGCTCAAGGCGTTCCAACTGGTATCGCACGCCATTATGGTTTGTTGTGCAACAGTGATATGTAATTAAGCTGTAGATGCAAGTTATTAATCATGTGAAATCTTTGTGGGATATTCTGCAAGATTTGACGATCAGAGAGAAATATTGTTTACCTAAACAGCCAATGGTAATAAAGATCTTGACATTCCAAAGTGTGATTCGTATAACAATTATGCATCGCTTAAAGGTTTATACACAAGGTAAAAACAAAGAACAGACATATTTCAACTTTTATCGCGCAAGTAAATCCAATTTCTCTCTGCATCACACATACACTGACCACCTAATTTTGTACATATCCTTGTTCCTGCACTCACTGTCCAGTTTATCAGCATCACTTACCATATAAATGCACTCTGTATGTATTTGACTACAGATGGACCACAGATGACCTGATCTCTTTCTCCTCATACTTTGCAGAGAAATATTGAGCAGGTATAAGTGCATCAGAAACAGAGTGCTGCTGGAGTTTTTAAACAATGTGTTCAAACCCTGTGTACTCTATTAGACACACCTGCCCTATTGCTTCACCTTGTAAAAACAGAGGCAGTGGTTTATCTGTGATTACACGGTTTGTGTTAGTCATCCTCTAATCCTTCATCGGTGCTCACGAGATGCTGCTAGCTGGATATTTTTTGGTCCTTTGGCAGTCCAGCAGTAACACTGAGTTATTCAAGAACTCTAGCAGCACTGCTGTGTCAGCAGGGGGCAGTCACCACCATGTCAGTGTTACTGCAGTGCTGAGAAGCCAAATAATTCATTTGTTGTGGTTATGACCATTAGAGTACATGACACTAACACGGTATGTAGAGAAACAGATGGACTACAGTTTGTAAACGTAAAAATACAAGTGCATCTATATAAGTGAAACTGATCAAACGGGCAATGAGTGTAGCATCAAGCAGGTGTACGACATACACACATTACGGCCACTAGGTAAAATGTCTGTTTTTCTAGCAAACAGCAAAAGGAAGAATGTACCAAATTATCTTTGAAATGTACGACTCTTTTCATAAATGCATACATTTTCAGTTTGTATATGATTCTATTATTTGTAATTACAACAATGTTTATTCAATTTGAGAATGCTAAACAAAAGCATTTTTCTTGTTTCAGATGTATGTATAATGTATAAACAAAATACATACATGCAGTACACACACACACAATGTATTCTGCAGGACAGGTTTGCCTGCGCTTACATGACAGTTCACTGCCTATTATCTAAACTGACTGTTCCTTATTTTAGTAAAAATAAAACCTTTTCAATGACTTTAAAATAAGACTTTTTCCGTTTTCTTTTTCCCCCCCATCAGAACCCTTAAAATTAAGGTTGATGTCTGGGACTAATACAAACTACTCAACCAAAATAATAGTGATTGTTTGTAGATTTGTACATATTGTGTGTTTGTTCACCTCTAAACCATCCCAATATCAGCCCTGTTGGGCACTCACCCCCTGAACCCTGTGAACTGGTGCCTCCCTGTGCTGGGGGGAAAACCTTTTTTGTTTAGCAGCACCTTCCAGTATTATACACAACCAGGACATCTGGTTAAAATAAATACTGGAACAAATGCAGAGAGGTGTGCGTTTGTTTAGAATTGAACCTTTTTTGAGGAATGTCTGGCAATGGGATTGTTCTCACATAAAGACCAGGCTCACATAAATTCAAAGATCTACAGCATTTCAAGGCAAATGGGTCTTAAATGCAAACGTAGCCAAGTCAACAGACCCGTTTGATCCATAGAGCAGGAGCATTAAGCTGTTGGAACAAGTTGGAATGATGGATGGATGGAAGGATGAAGGTGTGTGGGTGGGGTTTAGCAAATCTTGTACCATTGGCCAGAATTGTGAGCTCTGATGCTCGATGTTGTATTGCTAGTTCACTAGATTTGATCTTCTAACACACAGTCTGTTTGTAATTCTATTGTTTGGACTTCTCTCATCCACACTATGGTATTTGTTTACTCAACTCTAAGTCAGGATACTTGTTCTTCACAGGCTTTTGCATTAGTTCTTGCCTGCACTCATTAGTGAAGTCAAACATTTCAAATGAAACTGTTCAGCTAACATACATCCAAGAAAGTCTGGTATATTTCCAGTACTGTAATACTTAAGCTGTGTGTATGTGTGTGTGTGTGTGTGTCTGTAAAAATCCACCACACTAATCTTGACACGCAGGAACAGTGACTTGGGGGAATTTTTCATAATACGTCTGCCAGTTCATGCAGCAGCAAGCTCTTGGCAGGCTGGAAAATCTCCTTACTGACCCAGGGACCACCACGGCAGAGCTACGTTACAACCCTGGCTGCAGTATAAAAACATTTTTAAAAAGATACTCTTAAATCCTACAGGTTTAAAGTATAAACACACACACAATCTTGGTAAACAGATGTTTTGGCTGGCATAATATTAACTGCAGCCTAGTAATGCTACACTTATTACACCTAACCTCAACCTTAACATCAGTAAGCTAAATCCAATCGTTTGGCTCTTTTGATTTTTAAAAGTAAGTTGCTGTTTTTAAAAAGTTACAAAAAAAAATTCTTACGAATACCCACAATGTACCCACAAGGTAAAAATGTCAGATCTTTCTACCCTTGAGGGAACATTTGGTCCTCACAATGATATATAAACTTGGCCCACATATGCGCGCACACACACACACAACACCAGCACACCCACACATGACAGTCTGACTCACACTTACATAGTACAAGAAAGACGTGGCGTTATGGCCCATTAATCCCAGCATAGACAGCTTGAGACATGGATTTGGCTCGGGGTTTCTTCCAGGAAAAAAACGCATGTGCTTTTTTCCAAAGCTGGAGTCTCATCAAAGACAAGACGCTCCAGCAGAACTCCACATTTCAGCGGAGGTTAATAAAGGCTCCCGTCATGTGCCGCGGTTGCGTTCCAGAAGGCTCTTGCTAGGTTTCTGGTCTTGGCACCAGACAGCTGTAGAACATCTGCAAAGGTTTTGTTGCTGGAACCACATCCCTTTCTCTCTACCACTTTTTTCAGCAGCATTTCATTTGAGCAGAAATGGTGGATGGACAGGTTTTAATCTGATTTGGAGTCTCTGTCCTGGGGTCTGTCACTTCAGCCTCCTCTGTGCATGTGACGGCACAAAAGCCAACAGGATGACATGCGTGCAACAGGTTTCCATTTCACAACGACACAGATGAGTGTATGGCTGGGCTAAGTGTAATGACAAACGCAAGAGTGGAAGTCTCACAGGCGGAGCCTCTATTAGAACGTCACCAATGCAAAACTACACAAATTCACGACACAAGGTGCACAGAGATATGGTAAGCAGATTTAGGAGCAACAACAAGCTTAATCTAGGTCCCCTGGCTGCAGAACTAAAACTGCCTGCATCTCTTTCAAACAGATGGTGTTTGTCCTTGTCTGAATGCAGAGCTTTGACGTCCTCAAGGGCATAATATGCAGCCAGAGCAAAGTCTGCATCACCTGATGAGAGTAGATCAAAAACACATGACTGGAAATAGACATCCTCCACTGGGAGGTGTTCCTTGCACTTTGCAATGGCAGACTGGTGGGTAAAGCCACGAGAAGGGCTCTCTGGCCTCCTCGAATTGATGATCTGGTTTGCTGGGCATCCGTGCAGGCACAAATAAAGGTCCTGATTGTCATGCTCGTCCAGCGAGCGAGACACCTCCTCAGGCATACGTGCTGCAAAAGTCAGGAAGCGACCCACCTGCCTGACTAGCAGCGTGGCACTGATATGGCGCGCCTGGATCTCGACGTGATGTCCGGGCACCTTCTCCTTAATATGCAGTGGACCTGCGTTTTGTGAGCCATCTGTAAATGCTGCCACCAGTTCTCCAGCCTCAGCGTGGTACGTCTTCTGCTCAACGCAGGATGCCATGTTCTTGAAGATGATCGTCAGCTGAGGAGAAAACAAAAGACGATGTGAACAACACACAGCATGCAGATAAAGGTTTTGGATTATTTCTTCTTAGCCAAGGGATGATATATGATCACTTGTTCAAGGGTCTGCATTAGGTTCGGAGCAAACAATTATGAGCAGATAAACTCATGACTGCTTGGGAAAGTGGGCAGAATCTAAACATCAAGCCCGACTGACATTTACAGCATTTAGCAGATGTCCTTAACCAAGACGATTGGCAACTGTTGCAATATTACAGGATACAATCCATTTAAAATCACATCTTAAGGGTTCATGTCACGTCACTGAGTCATGTAGTCAATTAAGATAGACTAAGGCATGTTTAATCTAAAAGCGCTTCAGTGTTCAAGTTCAAAATCGATGCACAATCTGGAGATAAAATAGAGACACCACCACCACCCTCGCAGTCAGAATAAATTACGGAACGTTTGGCTTTTACATGATTGATTTTGCTCAAAATCTGCAAACTTTGTGAGTGAAAAGCACTGCTAAGGACAGGAATGGCTTATGCATTCTGCTTGACCATAACTCTGTTGTGACAAAATGTGCAACCATATGCAGTTCATTTGCTTTAGTTTTAAGTAAATAAGAACTGTTTTTCTTGCATTAAAATAGCCTTCAATGTTATTTCAATTGATGCCATTAATAAACAACAATTAGTCAAGTCATATTTATTTATAAAGCGCTTTTTTAAACAATGGAGCATTGTCGCAAAGCAGATTTACAATATTATATTATTTTCTAAAGCCAATCCCAAACTGAGCACGCCTAGTGTGACAGTAGCAAGGAAAACTCGCTAAACTGTATGAAGAAGAAACCCTTCGGTGGCTTAGATGTTAAATGTAAAAATTAAAGTGATTCATCTAGTGAAATAAGTTTACAGTAATAGTTCAAAAAACAGAAAACAAGTAAACAGCAACAGAAATAAAATACTGAATAAAAAAAACATTCACAGTGGCTTTATTTTGTACAGTTTTATCCGTATTGTAAAAAAGTATTGTCCAATTACCATTAACGATAAAATGCAATAATGTATTGAGATTATATGCTGTCAATATTGCATACAGCTGTGAATAAAATCTGTCAGGCTGAACTTAGTGACAGCAAATATTTTTATTACAAAATAAATCCCTAGGATAACCGAGTACAGCTTTTAATTATTCTTACTAAATCTTTACTTCTTTATTCCCTTAAGATGAATCAACAACATCCTGTCCAACCTAGCCATGAATTTATCTGATGTATCACCCTGGAAGCATTCGTAATGGTCCTTTCCTTAAGGTGAGAGATTCCAACTGAGACTTGCCTTGTCTTGTAAATTCCATTAAAACTCCAGCTTAAGCAGCTCTATCTCCAGCCTTCTCCGTAAAGCCACATTTCAGCCATTTCTCAACGTGTGTGTGTGTGTGTGTGTGTGTGTGCTTGTGTGCAGGGGGAGTCTAGGTAAACAGGCTGTGGAGAAACTCACAGTGTGTGCTACAGCAGGCCTCAGTGTGCAGACACAAAGACAAGCCATTCACAGCACTGAGAGGCAGCATGTGAACCCCGGATTCAGCTCCAGGGAAGTGGAGTCATGCCAGCACACAGATCCCATCATGCACTAGAGCTAGTTAGTCAGAGCTGCGTACAACTCCTTGTATCAACTCCTGCTTTAGTGCTGCCTTTCATTAGGAAAGCCACTGGCCTGTTGTTACCATGTGTACTTTGCATGCCCCCCCCCAATTACCAACTCAGACCAGTTGTCCATGTCCAGCAGGAAGCTGTTCAAAGCAAAAGTAGTACCATCAATAAATAGTGCAAGCCATGTTTGCACAGGTGGCATCTCGGTCTCATTTCTCTGTTTTGTCCAGATTTGGCCAGCCTTTGGTTCCAGGCACAACTTAACAAAAATATCATTACTGAGTTGCTCTAATACCCTCCTAAAATGAGCTGTGGTTAATCTACCTAATGGTGAGTCATTAATGGATCCTGATTATGGAAAATTGGTCTTTTTCTAAAAGTGGTTCCAGCCGAAATGTTCTCCCAAGCTCCCCCAAAACACACACACATACAAAAACAATATGAAAATGGCCATCGGCTGTATTTATTCAGCAGAGTACTGAGTGGCCAGTGGTCGAAAATGTGCAAAAGAAACAAGGCAACTGCACTTTAACCTTAAACCTACAGCTGGACTGATCTCCAAGGAGGCAACTCCGTCACATTCAATGTACCGTAACGCAAAACAACAAGCATTTATGATGTATGGGGGTCACCTCTTGCACACGATTTAATTGCTGCTTTTTACAAAAACAGAAGACTTAGTTAAAATAACATGGCTCCTAATGTGCATACAAACTAGAACAAAATCTGCTTCTGATATATCAATACTATTCTTGGCAGCCTGCAAAAATTCTGGGGCTCGGTACAACTGAGACGTATTATTTTTTGCAATTGCCTTCCTTAAAAAGTTGTATCGAAACCTCATCAAAAGCTCGGTTTATTGCCGCTTCATCTGCTGAGAAACAGATCTGAAATACTAACCAGACTCCAGACGGTAACAATCAGGCTATGAACTTTTAGTTGTGCTTTGTGAATGTGCTTGAACCAATCCTAACCCATACACATTTGCTTCACTTCTGATGCTGGCCTCTTATTTACCTAGAACACCTAAAAACTGCTAGTCCAAATACAAATGTTCTGTATTTGTTACTGATATAGCTCTAGTGACTTCCCCAAATATGAGACATACTAAAAGAAACAACATGAAAAATCAAAACTATGATTAAAGACCTACAGCTACTTGGTGCATGTGTTTATAAAGACCACCACAATTATTGGCATTACTGTTAAAAAAGATGAATAAGAATGGGTATTAGAATTTTTATCTTTGGTGAATTTGCTTAATCTCACCTTGAAATAATAAGGGGAAAAAAACAACCTTAACAGGCAATTTTCTCCTTGCAGAATCTATCTTGATTATCTGGGGTCCTGCTTGCCTTCTTGAGAACTTTCCTATCTCAGCCTAAAGGTTTTCTATTGGGTTATTGACTACAGAACATGGTTCCACTCAAAGCCCCAGTAGCAGTTAGTCCAGGCAGTTTGTTAGTTAACACCAGGCATAAGGTTAAATGTTAGGAAGGACTTTTCCATGGAAAGCCTTCCAAACCATTTGTTGGCATGTAGGTGCCATCCAATGAGATTTTGAGACCCCAAGACAATATTTTTTTCCTGTAGCACTCCAACAGTAATGGTCTGCAGAGTAAGTTAATTCATCAAAATGTGAATTTCCTTTAACTTTTTTCTAGACTTTACCAGAAGTTCCAATAATTATGGCAGAAACTGCATACTTCACAACCACAATCCTGTAAGACTGTAAAAGTTTTAACTTGGCATGCCAAAGATGCCAGCTATCGTTTGAGTGTATGGTGAAGGTCATACTAAATACTTGCCACTGTAGCCTATAGAGGTTGTTTTTCAGTTTTTACTACTACATACACATTTTCTGTATTTTTTGTTAGTATTCTTATAGACATACTGGAAAATAATTACATATGGTTACTATACTTTTGCTAAAACAATGGTATATCTAACCTTATGGTAGCCTAAGACGTTTGCACATTACTTTATGTTGTAGTCAAAAGTAAATGAATGCACTGTTTAGATCCTTGGTCATGACTTTATTGTGTTTATAGATCATGCACTTTTAATACCACTCTTATTTTAATCAAATGTGAAGACATAGACTAAAGATGCTTACTTTACTAGTGGCTGTAGCTGTAGATCCGGGCAGCACTGGTGTGTTGGTGACCTGCACCGACAGGTATTTGTTGTGGATGAGTGGCCAAGCGCCTTGTACCCTGCAACTCTGAAACTGGTCACTGAAGGTGCGCAGGTGGGGGTCCCCGAAGAAGCCGCAGTGTGTGTATTTTGGACGCACGATGCTCCTCTCGTAGTGGCATAGCTCAGGCCCGTCCGAGGGCACGCGGGCATCAGTGGGCACCAGGGGTGGAACAGCTGGAACAGGAGGCACTGTTCGGGCTATGGGTCCCTCCCTGGAACAGTTGTTCTGGCTCATGAGGTCCTCAATCCCGTGCTGGGCTGAGTGGTACGCCAGGTCACCACGGCAGTTGCGAGCCGTGCGGCGAACACATTGACTGTAGGCACGAAGCGCAGTGCAAAACTCCTCACCAGGGCCTGAGCTTTGTGCCGATGCCCAGAATTCTGAGTTACACTTCAGAATCTTACACTGCAGGGCCACTGTGGAGACAGACAAAGAATAAATGGTCATCCATACAGCACCACAGAATTAGTAGCATAATAATGTCTGGTCATGTTTTTAAGCACAATGGTTCTGTTCATAAATATAAGAACCCCTGGTAAAGATGATTGAAATGTTAGTTTCACTACAACTCTGCAGCAGAACTAAATAAATCCCACTAAAGTAGGCTTACAAGATGTACCTGGAGTTTGCCTGACATTACTGGACTAGTATTACATTCTTGGGCCATACCAATATTTGACAGGTTTGGCAATAAATATTACATTTACAGCATAAAGCAGACACCATTATCCAAAGTGACCGCTAAAACTGCTCAACGGAATAAGATCAGATCTATCATCTGAATGTCACAACAAAAATTAGGATTCATCGAGCCAGGCAACAGTTTTCCAATATTCTGTTGTCCAATTTTGCTGAGCCTGTGTAACTTTTCATGTCAGTTTGTCCTTGACAGGAATGGTACCTGGTGTAGCCTTCTGCTACTGTGGCCTATATTCTTCAAGGTACAATTGATGTGTTGTGTATTCAGAGATGCTCATTAATAACACTGGTCAACAAATTTTCAAAAGTTGTTTGTTTCTGAAATGAAATGAGTCATTCCCTAATTATTTTTATGTGCTGAATTCAAATATCACAAGGAAAACTGTCAATTGGCTCTAGTTTCTATGATATCGAAGAGTTCTC
>JAUZSV010421604.1:0-10734 GCA_034780495.1 Parotocinclus cesarpintoi
ATGGAAATGTTAGGCAAAAACCTGTAGGTGGCAGTAGAGGGATGGGGAGAAACTCGGAAGTTTTCAGGTAGTGATGCCAGAGACGAAGAGTTTCTTCATGGATATTGCATACTGTACACGTTCTTTGGTCCGATTAAGCAAAATTTTGGTCCAAATAAGTGAATAACATTACACGTATATAATAGGATTTGTTTCGGTACTTTAGGATTCGGATTTGGTCCGAATCAGCAGCTGGTCCCATTAACCAGATTCAACTGTATTAACAGAGAGAACATATTTAAAAAGGATGATTAAAATAAAAATATATTTATATAGTACATTTTCTAATATACTAGTCTACATATTTAATTTTAATTTAGCTCTTTTTTAAAAAATATGTTAATATTTATTTTGCTTCTGTTTACGTAAATAATGACCATTAATTTAACGTGAATCATCTAGGCCACCCGAGCAGGTTTGGTTCCTATTTGAGCCTTCGTTCTTCCTTATAACGTTTAGGAAGTTTTCCCTTGCCACTGTCACCCTAGAATTGCTCAATTTGGGGACTGGGCTTAGATGAGGCCGGACTTTTTTTATTGCTTGTTTCGCGGGTCCGCCGACGATCATATTTGAAAAAAAAATGTTTTTTTTTGGTATTTCTTGGATCCGCCGCAGCACCAATGGTTGAAATAAAAATATACATAGATTTTTTAGCTTTTCCGCCCACCCGGTGGAGAGCCTACGGTTTTTTTCTGTTCATTTAATTTTTTCCAGATTCACTTTAATTTAATTGTAGGTTAAATCAATTTTATTTTTAAATAAATTTTTTTTTTTTTTTTTCCCTCCTTCCTTGTGTTGATTCCACATAGTCCAATAAAGATAAAGATTTATTTATCTATAGATTCTTAAGTAGGGACATCCGAGAAACAAGCAATTTAAAAAGTCTGGCCTAATACATGCTAACAGAATATCAAATTTTCTTTTTGAGAAATGCTGCATTGTGAAAAGCACTATGGAAATAAACGATCGACATTTGTCCAATCTGTTACGTATTTTGCCCCGAGGCTTCAGCGGCGCCCGGAGGAGACAGCGTGGCTCATAAACGTAGTCATAGTAATGCAGCGTTTAATCGAGATTGTATATACAACTTAATAACTGACAGACATTTTGTGAGATTTATTGTCTACGTGTCGTTTATTTAAGAAAACAAGTCAGATCCTGAGAATTCCCGAAAGTAACAAAATGGCTTAAATAATACAGACTAATAAATAAAGAAGTCAATAAATAAATAAATTAATAGTAACCCGCAATAAATTTGCGACTGTGATGACACTGAATTGTACTTGTACTTGACTATGGACCTAAGGTCCAGGGTTCGATCTCCAGCACTGTCGAGTTACGATGGTTGATTTCTTGCGCAAGGTCCTTAACTCACGATTGCTTTCGACTCTAAATTTGATGTTGTATCAGTTAAAAGTCGCTTTAGCTAGGTAACATCCAAGCCTATTGAAGATTGTAACATTATTAGTATTAATTGTATTGCCCATCAGTCCCATATCGACCGGGCAGGGAAAATTATTCAATCATTAATTCTCCATGTACAGCGCATGTGCAAAAGTCTTAGGCCTTTTATATGATCTGCTTATATTCTGCTTATTCTGTATGTACGTTTTTTGTGGTTGCTACACTTTGTAGATCATCTGTTTCTCAGCCTATTGTGTTCACTCCCTTGATGGTCAGGACCCCCACAAGACCTCCAGAGATCAGGTAGGTTCTGGGTGCTGGACCATTCCCAGCACTGATGTAGTGGTGGTGTGTTAGACTGTGTTGTGCAGGTATGAGTGGACATACACAGCAGTGCTGCTGGAGTTTTACATTTACATTGATGTCATGTAGCTGAGTGACTTACAGGTACAGTTCATACAGTCTTACAATCCAAGCAGCGGGTTAAGGGTCTTGCTCAGGGACCCAACTCAGAGGTGGCAGAGGTGGGATTTGAACCCTGGACCGTCTGGTCCATACTTCAGTACCTTAACCGCTTGGCGCACCAGTTTTAAAGAGCTTTAATTGCATTGCCGGACCGAAAAAAGTCCACCAGCTACCAGTATCCTCCAGTCTGGAACTCGAGAGCGGCAGTGGGCACTAAAAGAAATAATAAGCAGAATATAAACTGAAAGACATACCATGCCTAAGACTTCTGCACAAACCTAAGACCTCAAGTGTAACATGGTAACAGCGTGACACCTTTTTGCTACACCAATTTTAGCTCAGACCAACCTTTCTCAGTGTTTGACCAAACTATAAAGATCCTCAGGCTGAACCTTGTGGAACTCCGTCGGTCAAACCTATTTAAAAGCGACACCAAGAAGTGCAAGTATGAAAAATCCAGTGCTTAATGGAAGGGAAATGTTCATAGCACAAGCACAGACCGACTGCTCGTCCTTTAGATCATTTACACAGCAGGTGAAAGCAACGCATTTGCGTAAGAAAAGGGTCGTTGCTCCCTCTAATGTCGTTAACCAGGTTCCCGCGGAGTCACGTCTTCTTCACAGTCTGCACCGTGGTCCCTGTGCTGTTCAAAGGTAAAGGCGCTGGGCTCCAGTCCGGCTGGTAGAAGTGGATATCAAACGTCCGTGCCCAGTTAGCGAAGACCCGCTTTTCCGTGATGAAGCGGTGATGGCTGCCCCGTCGGCCGCGCTCGTGGGATATGTACATGGCGCACTCGTCCGGCCCCAGGGGCTCGTAATAATGATACGGTACCGACGGGCGCTGAGCTTCCCTACGGAGAAACAGATCAAGGATTGTATTAAGGAAAGCAAAAAAAACTAGATTCCCAGATTCCCAAATTAATCTCGAGCCAAATGACTGCGGGCGAGGCAATTAACCTGAACTGATTCGCAGAATAATTTGGTAGTAAAGCGGAATCAATGGAGCGTTTGTAAAACAATAAGGCTTTGGAATGGCCAGTGAGAGGTCATGCCTTAGCGAGGACACATCATAAGTCATCTCATTTTCCGCTCCTGGTCGGTGTCCGAGTGGCGTCGTTAGCTCACAGCAGGGCACACTTGGATCGGGTATTAATTGGTATGACATGCCGCCACGAGCAACCGCATGAGATTTCACTGGCGCAGTGTGCATTTGTATTGGACGCCGGGATCACTCGGTGTGGAACAAAAGAGACGTCCAGTTTTCACACTAGCAGTGGCCATTTGGAACTGCAAACAAAAGGCACATTAATTGGACTGATTGGACTGCTTTTAGGACATTTGGCAACCAGACTTGCCGAACAACTGCCACATCGAGTTCTGTAGTTCTAGTTAATACCGCTTAGATAGGGTCACAAAAGTCTTAGGCCACCATTAGATGTTGTTTTCTTTTATTATTAATGTTGTCAACTTTTATTATTCATTTGTTATTTATTTATTGACCTGGTTTTGATATAATTTAATATACTTTTGGTGTTTATTTAGTTAGCATCTAGGCCACCCATGGAGGATGGGTCCCCTGTTGAGTCTTGGTCATCCCAAGGTTTCTTCCTACTATTTTAGGGGGCTTTTCCTTGCCACTGTCGCCCTAGCCTTGCTGAACTTGGGATTGGCCTTTTAGGACAGTGTAATATTGTGAAGCTGCTTTGAGACAATGCTCCGTTGTAAAAGGCGATACATAAATAAATAAACTTGAACCTCACAATCAATGTCAATGCAAATGAAAAACATGAGGTCCAAAGTTTGGGACGACCAGAACTCTTCCTAGATTTGTCCGTCCAGCCAAACTGAGCAATCGTGGGAGAAGAGCCTTGGTGAGAGAGGTAAAGAAGAACCCAAAGATCACTGTGAATGAGCTCCAGAGATGCAGGAGGGAGATGGGAGAGGACTAATGGCCAATATTGCAAGACGCTACCATAAAAGATTAAGTGCTCTTTTGTTGGCATAGGGAGGTTGTACACAGTACAATTAGTTGTGGCACAGGGGTGGTTTTGTTTAAATAGGGATTTTAAATAGGGAATTAAACTGAGATTTTTACACATCTAAACATCCATAGGTCCCAATAATAATAGAGGGGAATGCATATCAAATGCAGTGCTTCTATTCTCAAGACTTAATATGAAATAAATACTGCTGCTATTACTGCTTAGACTTGATACCTGTAGTTTAAAATTAATCTTTGGTGGGTCTGTGAGTTAGGAACAGAATTTCACATGCTATGAACAATTACATGAATAGAATTAATTATTCGATTAATTCAGTCTTCAGGCTTTGGCTAAAGAACAGGAGAAAATCTCAGCAGTAGAAAACTGCCATTGAGCAGGTTTGCTTCACAGGCTATGCTGCTGAAGTTAATTACTCAAAGATGAGTACTAGCACTGTGAAATTGAAATCTCATGAGATTCTTTAGACTCCGAGTTAAGTCATTCTAAATGTTTACTAAACCCACTTAACCTGCCAGACACCAATACACTAAAAGAGATGAAATCTCTACTAACATGTGCTCAGGTAAGAAGAATTACAATGGTTATATTTCAGGTAACAGGGCAGCTTGGTGGCTCGGTGGTTTTCATAATATATTAAGAATGACAGTTTTTCTGATTACCTAATTGTTTAATAAATCTTATTTCCTCCCACATTGCAAATGTGTAAGTTAACATTACCTTAAGATAAATACATTAAAAAGTTAATTTGTTGCTCTATTTTGCCCCAATTATGTATGTTTGAGTTCTCATTACCTTGCTTTTACAAATAAATATTAAAGCTGATGTGATGTTAAATACAGTAATAAAAAGAACAAACAAGCTGATAACCTGCTGAAAACTAAAACAAGGTTCTCATAGTTCACATGGAAGACATTCTCTGTATGAAAAAACATAGTAACTGCTTATTATTGTAAGGGATAGATAGTATGACAAATATACTAAAGTGTGTGTATATAAGTTTAATAAAATTTTATGAAACCCCAGAAAAAACTCAGGCAAATGTGTGCTTTTACACAAAAAATGACTAAACTAGTCTACTTTTGACTGCACATTGAAATGCTATATCGCACATGTCTAAGTACTGCATGAGGTACACCCTTCAGATGATTACATAAATATGTCCACTATTGTCCCCTATCTTCCAGAATTAATGTAATAATACAGTTTTCTTTTTAAAAAAGACAAAGTAACATATGTACAGTTAAAAAACACTTAAAAGGGACAAAAAGGCACCTACTGCTTCTTTTGGATACTGCTATCACCACTGACAAAATGCCTGAAACAGCTGTAAACATGAACAACACCCTATGGATGTTCCAGAACACATTAAACCTCTGCAAACAGAAACTGTGAATCCACTGAGTGTTGGTTGTGGGGTAACATAGCAGCATCAGAGCATAATTACATTCTCCACAAGAGGCTAATCAGAATCTCAAATGTCCATCTCGAACTGGCTGTCTTCAGCTGTAAAAAAAAGGTCAAATATTTTAACATGGACAAAAACTGTCAATACAAATCCATACTATCCAACAATGAGTCTGAAAAGTGACACTTTGTGAGCAAGTGTAATTGTAGAATTGTCTTAAACACAATATGTCAGTGCCACAATATGGCAATCACCATTTCAGACTGGGAATTGTCATATTAGGTAACTGACTATATCTGCTTGAGAATACAAGTTTAAAAAAATAAATAAATAAATAAAAAAAATTAAAAGATATACTAGAAGCATTGTTGGATTACCTTGTGGACATATAAAAACCTAGTTTTTACCTGCAATTTCCTTGTCTTCTTCCAGCTCCTCCTTGAGTTCTTCCAGTTTTCCAAGAGGGTGATTGGGAGGAACAGTCACCCCGGGTATCTGGGGCAAACAACAAGGAGGAGTACGAGCTATTGGAGAGTTCCTGCAGTCTAGCAAGAACTTCCGGTCATAAATGATGCGAGTACCTGTAAAGAAAAGGGAAATGTGTTAGGTGCAAAAATATACCCAAGATATGACCTATGGAAAGAGCATTGTTGTTACATAATGAGCAAGTAACAGACTATTGAACTTAACTAACACACAACAGAACATGTTATATTATGAGGAGTCTGCACAAGGTGTGTAGAGGTTATGGATCACTTGTAGCTCCCATCTAGTAGTGAGTTGGACCTCCCCAGGTCTTCAGAACTTTAAATGTGTTAAATTGTTCTGCAAGAATATTGACCCAGGGTAACCTCTCAAAGTTGGTTCTGAACAGCCCATTGCACGTCATTACAGAGATCTAGCGGATTAAAGTCTAGGGCCTGTTAAGGTGTGGATTCAATGTCTGTGGAACCAGTGTGTGACCATAGGAGTCTTGTGGCATGGTGCACTGTTTTGCCGGAATGAAGGGAAAACCTTGGTCAGTCAAAGTGCTTAGGTAAGCCCTACTTTCCAAAACATATAAAAGGACCCAGGGTCTGCCAAGAAAACATTCCAAATAATATTACTGCACTTCATTCAGCCTGAACTGTTGAAACCTGACAGGAAGTGTTCATCGCTTCATGCTGCTTGCACCAAATCTATTTAGGTGAACTGCAGGAATTGATTCGTTTGACCAGGCAATGTTTTGTACTGCTCATACACTCTTTTGCTCAGTGGACTCTTGCCTTTCAAATGTCTTACACAGCAATGACACTTGAACATCTGCTGTTATAGCCCATGCATGCTCAGGAAGGTGTTACGCATTCAAACGTGCTAGTTGAAAACCGGCATTGTATTAGGCTGGAGTTTGTTTGACTGCAAATAACACAAGAAAACAAATTAATATTCCTTTAAATTTAGGATAGCTCAGAAATGTATGTATTTGCCACCATACATATAGATATGGTTATTTTTTTTATTTAATTCTGAATAATAATTCTGAAATTGTTTCACAGCTGTATTGCAGACATGCCATTAAAGGTCCATCCAATCAATGTCAGTTAACTTTTACGTCTGAAATCATAAGAATTATAATAAAAAATAAAAATGTCTTATACAGCTTATTGCACACCTGAATAAAAGAAAACTAGTTAAAGAGAACCCTTGCGACACCTGTTGGCAGTAAAGAGAATTGCAGTCTTGAATGAAGAGAACAAAAACACTTCATTATCGGTGTTTCAAATTCAAATACAACGACAAGAAGTAATGTGCTGTACAGCATTTAAATGTTTTCATACTGTGTTTTCATTAATATTATTTTTAATAATTAATATTACTGTTTAAAATAAAACTGTGAAAAGTATTAAATCTACTATGTAACTATGGTAATGCGGTATATATCAAATATCAGAACCTTCCATATACATAAGCATAAATTGTTATTGTTAATAAATACTACTCTTAACTCTAACTTCAGTAATTAAAAGGGAAGTTTCATTAAAGTGTCATCATTGTAATTTAAAAACTTAGGAAAGTAAGGACCTGGATTAAAGTCCCGAGATGTCACCAAATTAAAAAAATGCCCTTACATTGTATGCAAAGTTTCTAGCACTGATGCAACAAGTAAAATGTAAACACAGTTATAGAACATGGAAAAGATTATAACCATTAAAATGACAGGGTTTAAATGATCTTGAAAATATAACTAATATCAACTTTTATCAACTGACCCTAAACTATTATTATATCATTTAGCAAAGTATGTTTTAACCCTGCTTTAAATTGGTTAGTGTTGCAGATCAAACTTTTGAAACACATTTTTTATTGAATACAGTATACTTTGAGGAACTTTAGTTCTTTATTTTAAGAAAGATAAGCATGATAAAGTAATGAACAATTACACACTGCCTATTACATAACCTTTTAACCTGTGAAATAGACAATGTTAGAGTTTGTTTATAGTCTACTAAAATGTGCTCTCACATCCTGTGTGAACAGGCCGAGGAAGCTAGACTTGGCATAGCTGCTGCAATTCTAGGAAAACTGAGCACATGTTCTAATGAAGAGGGAGACATTCTGATGCAAACCACACCATCAGGAGGTCTGCTCAAGTCTTTAAGCTGTAAACTACAAACACGTGGTTATACTTAAATGAGTTTTAAGGCACCTTCATTGATATAATGCACAGAAGTTTAAAACAGCTGAAAGAAGCACATTGCTGATGTTTGACCAGTTTGAGGGGAAGTCCCACAGAGCAGTGCCACAGTCATGAGCTCTATCAGAGGCAGAAAAACATGTTATGCAACTCCTGTTTTGTGCAGTGTGCTCTTTACCAAGAGGTGAAAGGGCAAGGACAATGTAAAGATTGTTTACATGGCTGTTTAATATACACATATAATCTCTAATTGGCTAGTGACTAAGCTGTAAAGTAACAAACATCACAATTCTATATTTCCTTGACAATTACCCTGTTGTCTTTGTTTTTGACATCAAATCTAATCTAAAATTTCCAACAAATCGATAAGTTTTAATTGTATAAGTGGCAATACAACAGTTACAGCACGTTTTATATTCCTGCTTCTTTCTCTTGGCTATATATTATATATTATATAATACTGTTATAAAGAAACTCTTGTATTATCGTGTACATTTGATGAACTCTCCTAGAAAACACGTATGGGAAGAACAGAAAGTCCTGGGTTATTCCTGAAATGCAGCAGAAAGAGGGTGGCGTTCCAAGAACCAGCCCTCCTGCGTGTGGTGTTACAGAGTCCGCTTCCTAAAGCTCTACTAATAAACCGAACAAAGAATAAAGAGTGTATGGAGGAGGGCTTAGCTAAGGGTCAATCGCTTTGTTTTGTTAAAGGCATCAGAAATAAATACATTACGAACCAGTTGTTCTTAAGAACAAGTTCTGCACATATCTATATCGATATGTAAACTCTTCATCTGTACATTTGTTTCTGCTAGTATATAACAGGCTAAAGCTCTAATATTTTACACAACTAGACATATTACGGACATGTAACTACAAATAATCATGTGGTTCACACTCGCCCACTGCTATTTTCACCCAGTTGAGAACAAACACGTGCTCATCTCCTGGCGTCATTAATAAATATAGAGTAAAAAGTCAAAGTGTCTTTTTTAAGAGTTTGAGGAGAAGCGTGGGCTTACCTCCTGGTGTGGTAGAAAACAGTGTACCTCCGGGTGTCTGGCTGTAACAATCTGGAAGCTGAGACCAGTCCTTTAGCTGCAACACGCGGGTCGGGATAGGGCAACTCTGGCTCTTCTGTGCATTTTCTGACATGGTGCTGGAAGGTTGAGTAGCAGACAGGATGTTTACTTGACGTACCTGCTGTTCTCTCTTCTTTTTCTATATTGCTTTTCTTATTGCTTTCTTTCTTACCGACGCCCACAAATAACGTACAGTTTATTTGAACAACTCTTCTATATGTGCATTACTGCATAAGCGGAAAAGTTGAGACAGCTGTAACTACAGTACGGCCTGCAGGGTGTGAGTGGATATTTAACACCAACAGTCAAGACTGCTGAGTAGGGTTGCCAGATTGGATTGTTTAAAAACAAACCAATATATATCCATTGCCTTGTGTAGGTGGTCATGTATTGTGTATGCAATAAGATACTATTTTGTGATATGATGAGTAGCTAGTCAATAATTTGGCAAACACAATTTGGATAAGATGCTGGGAAATTAAATGTCTATTAAATGTATCTTCAAATTACTACACATTAAAATGACTTTTAAATGCTTCCGTGATTTATTATGGATTCTTGTTTCACATCTATGACTGCTTTTGACTTTTGACAAATGTGAACATTAAATAACTTAATAGAATTTATTTAATGTATTCTTTTTGATTGTTATAACACTATATGGCTGGCAAGTGGTTAGCACAGTCGCCGCACAGTTCCGGTGCTTTGCATGGTTTTACTCTGGGTACCCCAGTTTTCCCCACACATTCCAAAGACTAGCATTAGATTTAATGGGCATGCATGATTGGCCCAGGATGAGGGTTTCTGATTAGTATTGTTATAACCATGCCCCTGTCGCAATTGATGCTAATGTTATGTTAAATAAAAAAATAAAACAAATGCTGGTTAGTGCTGTCACCTCACAGTTCAAGAGACCCAGGTTTAAAACCTAGTGTAAAACAGAGCTGTATTGCTGAACTTAATGATTAATCCTTCAGTAAGGAAGTATATTACAAATTTCATATTTAATACAATTTTGTACAACTGCAAATTATATGGAATTGTTTTGTTGTGCTGGTACGATTGGATCAGACACAGCAGTGCTTTTTTAACATTGTGCTCACTTACTGTGCACTCTATTAGCTACATCTTGCATATTGTTACATATTTCAGACAGACAGTAGCTCATCAGTCGCTCAGTGCTCACAGTATGCTACCTATAGGATGCTGGTGGCTGAATATTTTTGGTTGTTGGAGTATTGTAAGATGTTTCATGAGTCTGATCGTACTGCTGTGTCTGATCCACACATATCAGCAAAACACACCACCAGTGTCACTGCAGTGCTAAGAATCATTCACTACCCCAAATAATACCTGATCTGTGATGGTCCTGACCATTAGAGAACAGAGTAAATGTCACTAGTAAAGTAGAGAAAAAGATAGAATTGTAATTATAGAAATTCAAAGTGCTTCTATATGGTAAGTGGAACTGATAAAATGGACAATAGGTGTGGAAGCAAGGAGGTGTATCTAATTAAGTGCTCAGTGTGTTACAATTGTGAAACTCACAAGATGGCAACAGCAGATTTGAAAATACAGGCTAAATGTTTTAATTCAATTCAATTCAATTCAGTTTTATTTATATAGCGCCTTTTACAATAGAGTATTGTCTCAAAGCAACTTC
>JAUZSV010421615.1:0-10733 GCA_034780495.1 Parotocinclus cesarpintoi
ACACACACACACACACACACACACACACACACACACACACACACACACACACACACACACACACACACAAAAACATGTTGGATTTCTCTGTTTCTCTGTGTATTTGTACTGTAATATTTCTTAAATCTGAAGCGAAAGCTGCTAGGGATCACCTCGCTTTGTTTATTAAAATGACATTGGGCATCAAATAAAAATAAATTTAAAAAGATATTAAAACATATAATTAAATCCAGATAATAATTAGAGGTTTAATTGTTAGAAGTAACAATTTAATCCACTTTTTTCTTCATGTTAACAAGGATATTGAAAGCTTTGCCGATCACATTAAAGATTAAGAAATTGTTAGGACTATTTCTTATAACATATTTAAATAGGTACCTTTGGTGTGTAGCACTGTATACTCTTTAGAGCTGGCAACTACTAGTAGTGAACTACTTATCATATGCACTTCTAAACTGATAAGGAAAAATAAAAGCCTTTTAACAGGAAATAAATGTGTTACCTTAATATGTTAGTAGACTTGTTTGATATAAATATAAATATATAAATATTGTTTATAGTATGAGCCTTGATCTTTTAATTATTAACATTTCATATAAAATGCTGCTGATGCAACTACTAATGGGAACTTTTATGGCCTAGAAATTGGTTACAGCATAGGGCTTACCACAAATTCTTTTACACAAATACGTTCTCAGTGCACTTTCATGTTTGCTCCCACAGTCGTTCCTTCAAGCCCCACTATGGCCTCATCTACCAGCTTGCCCTCCAACTGCAGCAGCTCTTCTGGAATTTTTTCATTTTCACCGGCAAACATGGTGTCAGCAGTGAAGCAAAAGAGCGCATTTGCCCCAGTTGTGCGGCCACAGAACTCCCCTCCACCCACATGCACCAGCACCAATGGCAATGTCCTGCAAGGTAAACCTGAATAAACTCAAATCTGTACCCCTGCAGTGGTGGGTTAGCTTATTAGACAACTTTTTCACTTAAGTGACCTATAATGTTTTACTGATTTACTAAGTGAAAAGAGGTTAATACAACCACATCACATATTTATCCATATTTTATAAAGTAAGACATTACCAAGTCCATTAAGATCTAAGTCCATCCAGAAGGTAGTTGATCATCCAAAAAAAGTGGCTATACAGTTATGTATTATTTAATGTTCACTTTGTGTTTTGTGAAACATGACATTGACCAAAATGAATATACTTTAACCACTAAGCTACTTTTTGTGTAGTGTTTTATTTGAAACAAAAATATTAATTGAAACAAAATATGAAAATATTTAATACAGTACAAGACTTCTACTTTCTTTCCTTTGTATTTTTTTATAAAATTGGAAACATGTACCAAGTACAAATGGAACATATTATTTTCTTCAGTCAAGACTGTGATTCTCTTTTCTGTCAGCAGGTGCCACAAAGATTTTACTTGTACTAGTTTTATGTCATTTGAATGTGAAATAAATGTATTTAAGATATAGTTTAATTTCCACTTGGACATTAAAGCAAAAGGACACTGATCAGATGAATGTTAAATGGCACATACCTGTACTGTAAATTCATGTGTAAATGATTTCAATGTTTTAATAATTGAGGCATTACAATTGACATAAATGTTATATTTGTTTGTTATATGCTGATATTATGTTAATTAGAAAATAAGCAAATTATATAATTTGACCTGGTTTGTCAATATATATATATATATATATATATATATATAGTATCATTAGGATATGAAGAACACTCTCACCAAGCACTTTATTACCAACACAGTATGGGAAGTTCCTCCCTTTTCTTTCCACCTAGCCTCAGATCTGGCATGTATTCCTCCAAGATCTTGGAGACATTCCATAAACATTCTGCTCCATGTGACCTGATAGTATAACACAATCCCTGCAGTTTTTTCAGGTGCATTATCATGCAGTAAATTGTTCCAAGAAAACATTTCCCACACCACTGCACCACCTCCACCTGGACTTTTTACACAATGCTGGTTGCCTCCATGGATTCAATGCTGTTGACAATACATTTTGACCCTACCATCTATGTCCCTTGAGATTCAAACCAGGCTATGTTTTTCCCGCCTTCAGCTTTCCAAATTTGGTGAGCCCATCCAACTCAAAGTTTGTTATATTGTGTATTCTGTACAATTGTGGTGAGCAGTAACGCATCTCACAGTGGTTGTGCCTTACCATTGAGCTAGTCTGGCTATTCTCTGTTGATCTCTCATCATCAAGGTATTTCCAAATACAGAACTGCCAAACTAAGTAAACTCTAGATACTGTTGTGTATAAAAATGTGCAGAAAATCAGCAGTTATAGAAATACCCAAACCAGCTTGTTTTGCAACAGCATTCATGCCCTGGTCAGAAACACTGAGTGAGATCATATTTTTCCCCCATTCTGATGGGTGATGTGAGCTTGACCTAAATCTGCTGGCCTGTATCTGTATGTTTTTGTTCGTGTTATAGCTGCCATATGATTGACTGAGTATAAAATTGCCTTAACGTGTGGGTGTACATGTGTTTCTAATAAAGTGCTGAGTGAGTTTATATAAATTATATTACGATATGTAATATATGTTATCGGTGCTTGAGTGGCGCTGCCAAGTCAAATCAGATTTATTTATATAGCACTATTTTACAATGGAGCATTGTCTCAAAGCAGCCTTATAATATAATATTGTCTAATTCCAAATTGAGCAAACCTAGGGCGACAGTGGAAAGGAAAAACTCCCTAAACATTGTAAGTAAGAAGCCTAGGGAGGACCAAGACAATAAAAAGGGACCCATCCCCCTTGGGTGGCTTAGATGTGACAGTTCCCAGAAGTACTTTTCTGGTTAAGCAGGGCACCAAACAGTCACTGTTGTCCCAGGCACTGCAACAGCAACCTCTGCTGAGCCTATTGCAATGCAGCTGGAATTAACCTGTAGCTAACACTTAGCATTTTAAATTATGCCAGTATTGAAGGACAAGGGGCTAATTAATACTGTACTAGCACTAGTACTAGTACTAGTACTTTTTAATATCTAAGAACAATTTAATGTTTGTTTTGAAATTGCATGTTTCATTAAACTCTGCATTGTGTTCCTTGATTTTATGTACCATATCCGCATCAGGTCTGATTTTAACGCTAAACCTCTTGTTATCTCTCCTCCTTTTATGCCTTTATTTGATCTTTCTTCTTATTTCTTCTTCTGTTTTTGCTGCTCTCCATTTTTCCCCTTAGATCAGTCTTTTGTGGACTCTAACAAGTACTCCACTGCCAGTGCACTCCAGGGCCTGGCCTTCTCCTGAAGTATGTTCCTCACCTCTCTGTCATGGCTTGCTATGCTTGATGCTTTATCTAACTGACCATCTGACCATCTATACATAAATTTTCTATACTATAAATCAATTTTCTTGTTTTTTGTGGATAAAATCAAAATAATTCACATCTTATTCATAAGCATAAAATAAAAAAGCCATATACTGTATGTGTGTGTGTTTGCTTCAAGCCTCTGCAAAGCTCACTGTATGGCTTCTCTCCTGTTTGCTAGCAATTGCCAGCAAATGTGAACATTAAGTCAGATACGCAGCTTTCTCTTTGCACATACAGGTGTTATGGCAGGTCTCCATGATGGGGAAAATATATATTGATTTATCCATATTTTAAAAATGTATTCAGGCATCAAGGACCTATAGCTAAGAGAAGAAATTGCCATTATTAAAGATTTACTTTAAAAGGAATATATACATCATTTGAACAATATTTGGTCATAGAGCAAACAGGAGCTATGCTTTTTATCTTTCCATAGCTCCCTTTTTACTTTTGCCTATTTACCTTGTTTTACACACTGCTTGTTCAGCTTAAGTGCAGCTTATGTAAGATGTCATGATGTAAACTAGATTCTTCTAATTCTAATTCTAATTCTTTCTTTTTTCCTGCAGCAGCAGCAGCAATCCCTGGGATGATTGTCCCTCCTATGTAGTGTACGTGTGACTGTGTGTGTGAAAGAGAGAAAGAAAGTGAAATGGATAAGGATGACCCAGGACATTAGAATGGGTTTCATTGGCATGAATATTGACTCCGGTTGTTAGACTGACCTTGCAGTCTCTTTCTGAAGGATCACAACTTTTAACTCAGGCCCTTTTTTAAAAGTGAATCTTTTTTGACATGATAAAGGAAAAACTCAACCTGGACTATTGTGTCATGTCTTGATGTTGAAATTTTTACTCACCTACTAAGCAGTTTTTAGAAGAATTGTAGTCCACAGAGTCATAGTTACCCACACAATTAGAACAAAGTTCTATTTATTTATTAATTATGTTTAATCATCCCCTTTATGGAATGGAAGAAAATGAAATACGATGAACAAGGAATTGCAATGTTGCCTATTTATGATTTTCTATGTTAAATGAAGGATTGTTGCAAATATATGAAAAAATAATGTTTAACATTTCATAACTGAATTTGTAAAAAAAATAAAATAAAGAGAAATTCCACTGAGTTAGGGCAATTTAGGCATGATTTATTCATTGATAAATTGAAATCAAGCAGTCTTTCAATAAGACTAAAAAAAAAAAAAAAAATGAAAATAAGACAATAAGAACACACACACACACACACACACACACACCATTGTCCCCACATGACATAATTATGAAATGATGTTATGGTTAAACTAAATAGAGCTAATACAACTAAAGAGCTCATTCCTCCCAAAAAAAAAAACACCTCACAGTAGAGCAGGTTCAGTTCAAACTGTAAATAACAGACACATTACATGTTCTCTCCATGTCTGCAGTTTCCTCCCAAATTCCAAAGTGTTAGGTCAGTTGGCATCCCTAATGTGCCCCACAGTGTGTGTGTTTGTGTGTGTGTGTGTGTGTGTGTGTGTGTGTGTTTGTGTGTGTGAGAGAGAGCGTGCGTGCGTGCATGCGTGTGCCCTGTGATGGATTGGCTCCCTGCCCAGTATTGGATCTGCCTTGTGCGGTTGGTCAGGTCCCAGCTCCCTGAACTGGATTGAACACTAAATGATGATGATAAATAAACAACTTTAAATCTTCTTTATTCATAAATTTAGACAGTTAGAAAGGGATTTATCATTTCTTTTTTCTTTTTTTAAAAGCTTTTCTTTTGAGAAATCTCAGTTATTGAAACTGTTTTCAGGCTGTTGTGACCTTAGTTCACCCCAAAACCTGCAAACACAATGTTGACATGATTATCTAATTCATGTCACCACTGATTTTGTTTTACAGTGTAAATTGACTCAACTATGAACAAGGCCTTATGTGAACAATTTTGGTTGAGTACATTTTCATGAAAACAATGAACATGTTTATATCTTGACAAATAAATGCTGGTATTTGGAAGAAAATCAGTGGAATTTCTCTTTACTGCTTCAAATAGCTCAGAAACCTCAAGTCAGCATCAAGTGGCAAAAGATGTCTATGCATTACTAATTCAATGCCAAATGCAATATTCCCATAGTCCAACAAGTGAAAATTGCCAACACATCCAGTGTGCTTTGCAGGTACTGCCATACTATTTTTTAATATTTTTACTGCCATAAGCACTTTCATTAATAAGGTAACATTAAGTTTTATGCCATGAGAAAAATTGGTTATTACCTGCACAGCTCAATGTTGCAACAAGTGTTGCAATAAACCAAAAAATTTAATATATACCTATAATCAGTTTGTCAACCACTTATGCATAAGCCAGATTGATACATGTCCTCAAATTGCCTGAGATGTTTGTTGCCACCATTCATAAAATATGAAGGGATGTGTTTTGTGGTGTTGCCATATCAGATTAAGAATTGTTGTTTAAAATTTCTTTATATATATGCAATATATATACAAATATATATTTGTGAGTAAACTGGACTGTGATCATAATTTGTTTCAGCCCAGAATTTCCTTAAAACAGAAAATGAGAAGGATGAAAAAATTAGAAGGTTAAAATAAGGTTGATTACATGGGGATAATGCTGCACTTGTGCTGAATCTAATTATCATGATTGGTCTCATACCACATTAGAGACAGAAGAGATACATTATTGGACTATGAAATTCAGATAAGAATTGTCAAAGTTATGTGCTCCCTAATAAACACAGGATATCACAATTAATTACTGCTATATAATTTTAATGTTTGTTGTGTAAAGAATAATAAGTATGCAAATTGGTTTAATTACATTTTTTTATTTGACAAAGTTATTGTTTGAAATATATTTATATATTTTGTTAAAGAAGGCAGCTTGATACAACTTACATTCACTAACAAATCATGTTTATACACAGCAGAGCTCATGAAACATTCGTGATTTCTCCTATCAAATATATGTAAAACACCCAATATAGCATGTATGTATCGCTTCCATTTTGTACATTGCTTCTATGCTGTCCATTCATATTTGTGTGTGTAGATGTTGTAATGTGAAAATCTGATTTTTTACAGTTGTTGTTCACATTTTGTCCACACATTGTGATACTGAATTTGTGTGTTACAACTTTTATTTAGAATTGCACCAACACTGTTATCCCATACAGAAAAGACTGTTTTTGTTTTTTTTGCAGAACATTACTATTTTATTTTAGATAATTTGGATAATTTTGGAAAATGTCCAATTATCTAATATAATATTATATATTGCACTGCTCACAAAAACAGGGGATATTTTATTATGGACATTTAAAGTATCCCCTAATATTTGTAAGCAGTATATATATATATATATATATATATATATATATATGACCAGCTCTTTGTTTGTGCACTCATTGTTCCTTTTATGAACTCCACTTGACAAATAGGTGCAGTTATAGACCACTTACAGTTTTTTTTCTGGTCAGGACCACCACAGAGCATGTATTATTTGGTGGTAGATCATTCTCAGCAATGCAATGACACTGACAGTGTGTTGCACTGGTACAAGTGGATCGGAGAGAACAGTTCTTAAGTCACTGCTGGACTGAGAATAATCACAAACCAAACGTATAAAATATAACAGCATTCTGTGACCAATGTTGAAGAATTAGAGGATAACTAACACAAACTGAGCAGCAACAGAAAAGCTACTGTTTATCAACAAGTAGTTGCACCATGTAACAGAGTGGATAGTGAGTGCATAGTGTTTAAACAAAGTGGTGGTTTATATATACCTACACAAACACACTTACACCAGCTACTTTATTAGGTATGACTTGCTAGTACTGGGTCCCCCGTTTGCATTTAGAATTGATGCCGGAAACATTCCACAGACATTTTGGTTTATATTTACAGCATAAGGCAGATTTGTTGGCTGAACATCTATGATACGACTCTCCCATTCTATCACATCCCAAAGATGCTCTGTTGGGGTGGTCATTTGTGTTACTGTTGCCATTCTATTTGCTGGAACCAGCATGGCCATTTTCCTTTAACCTCTGGAATCAACAAAGCATTTTTGCTCACTGGATCTTCTCTTTTGGACCAATCTCTGTAAAGCCTAGATATGGCTGTTCATGAAAATTTAATGCTTGCATTAACAAGCGGCTGAATAGATGTACCTAATAAAGTGGCCAGTTATGTTACAATATATTTAATTTTTTCATGTTAATGTTCAACATTCTCCCATATCCACCAGCAGTTATTTTGCCTTAAACAAAGCATGCATTGAGTCAGTGTGATGCTGTTGATTTAACTGACTAAATTGTCATGAAATTAAAAAGAAAAGTGGTTTTATGAGTTATTGATCAAAATATCCACAGAAATCTGTTGTGTTACTGATGAAGAGTTCCCTAGCTGTCATTCTTTCACAAAGATTTCTATTTTCTCCCAATGTGTCTTTTTTTGTCGGAACTAGCCATAGATTTTATTTTTTTATAAAAATAAAATTGCCAAGCCCTAGTGCTATTTATTCATCATACATGATCAATTCACAAACATTTCTAATACAAATGATTTGATTTTCTTCCCATAATGTATTAAATTGGGCCTTTGGTGCACAGTTCTATATATATTGCTGGGGATGGAAAGGTATACATTAAAATCTACTGTAAAGATGATCATTTTCTAAATAACTTGAGCTGTAAGATAACTTTTTGACTTTCACAATATTTAATTAAAGTTTCTTCTTGTCTGTGCTCATTTGTTCTGTGTGCATTTCTTAGCAGATTTTAAAATATTTTACATAGACTAACTCATACTTGTGTTGCTTGGCAAAATCCTTTATATAAAAGCATAAAGTTAACAGAGACTTACTGTGTCTGATGCCAGAATGATGGCACATATTATACAGTCAGTCAGTGTTGGGGTAGTTCCAAAAAAGTATTCCAGTATTGATTACTTATTAATTAACAAAAATAGCAATGTTTAGTCAAGTCACTTTTATTTATATACATTTATTAATATAATTTCTGGAAAATGTAATCATAATAATATCAGTTACTTTTAAGTTACATTCTAAAACCCAAACAAATATACTGGAAATATATCTACAAACAAATCTGAAAAGTACAACTTTTATTGACTTTATTCCATACTTTATTTAGGAGAAAATGCAGCAATAATATCAACTTTAAACATGTACTAGTAATTTCACTATACTTTCTATTATAGTTGATTTTAGGAAAGCTTGCCTTAGGCTTTGAGAATTTTGGGTTTTTGTAGAAACCCTATGGTCAACTTGATGAACGTTGACCAAACACCCCATAACAGATAGCTTCACAATACTATCAACTACAAAATCACATTTTGTCTGGAACAATGGATAACAGATGGAGTTATTGTTATTTGGTAATGATTCTGGTTACAGTGGTGTAACGCATTGGTATTAACATACTAACTCAAGGCGCTTTACAACCTAATTAGAAAATAGATGGGTTTTGCGGACAGATTTGAAAACAGGAATAGAAAAACAGGAACAAATAGAACAGGTAGAGAATTCCAGTGGGAAGGAGCTGTGATGGAAAATGCCCTGCAAACCATGGGCGATTATTTAAAATGTGGAACATTCAGAAGACTAGAGTTTGAAGAGTGTGGCAACAGAGAAGGAGAGTACAATGACTAGAGTTGGGAAAGGTATGCAGGAGCCAGACCATGGAGTGCTTTAAAGGCAAGCAGCAATATCTGCATGCAGAAATTATGCAGAAAATGTTTTATGTTTTTGTTTTAGAAAATATTTTTTTATAAAAAACAATGTGAGTAATGCAAGTACCTTCTGCACTGAAATCAGTGTTATATTGCTACTGATGATGACATAATAATTTTATCACAGGTGTGACAAATCCCTTCAAAAGTTTTACATAATTCTTAAGCAAACTTTCCACTGCTTACAAGCACATTAGATAAAGCTTACCTGCACACTAGCTACTTAACTTAAAGTGCTCTTTAATTAGATATTTGAACAATAGAGAGGTTTAGTCATATACCCATAGTAACTATAATTGAAAGTCTAAATGCCTTAGGCATAGTTAGCTTTGGTTGTAGAATGCCCGTTGAAAATAATTTTAATTATGCTGGAAGCGCAATGTACTTTCTTAATCATATTACATTACAGATTAAAGTAAAACTGGGAAGAAAAATTAAAAAGGAAACTAGGTTGTAAAAATCCTGCATGCAAAAGCAACAATTAAGAGATTCTGGATAAGGTCAAACCAAACGCACTGACTAGGCACTGACGATGGTAGTTCAACAGAATAGTAATTTCTAATATTAGTTATTAAGGCCGTAAATTGAATTGACAAGAATAAAAGGAAACTAAGAGTGTAAGAATATAAAATGTCCTTTCTCTGCCCTGTGCAGTCATCCTATTTTTATTATATATTGTTCATTATTCTATTTAACCTATGTGTATGTAAACTATACTGCCCACAAAAACATTAGGGGATATTTCATTATGGGAGCAGTATATTGTTGTAAAAGTATTATTTACAAAATTTAGTTTAATTGTTACATAGAAGATCTATTATGTTCAAGGAGGTTGGGCCCCTATTTGAGTCTTGGTCCTGCCAAGGTTTCTGCTTGATAATGATTTTCCTTGCCACTGTCACTTTATAATTGTTCAGTTATGGCTGTTTGCCATATAGTTATAAAGCCGCTTTGACAATGACCTGTTGTAAAAAGCACTATAGTAATAAGTTTGAGTGAAGAACTTGTGTATGACTTCGAAACTAGAATGAGATCACTTAGCACAGGAATGAACTGGCATCTTACATTTGCAAAATTAATGTTTAATAAATGCAAATTACACGTATTCACAAAGCACCCAGAAAGGCCAGATTGCAGTGTGCAGTTGTGTCTCAGGCAGATATGCAAGTGATTAAAGGTGTGGTCTGATTAGACAATGAGTCATGATACAAGGGTGCAAAAGTGCATCCCCCTTAAATTAAGGTGTTTATCATTTAGGGAGAAAAAAAATCCAAACCTACATGGCCCTGTAAAAAAGTGATTACCCCCTAAACCTAATATCTGGTTGGGCCACCCTTAGCAGCCACAACTGCACCAAGCGTGATAACTTGCAATGAGTCTTTTACAGCGTTCTGGAGGAATTGTGGCCCACTCACCTTTGCAGAATTGTAGTAATTCAGTTACATCAGAGGGTTTTCAAGCATGAACGGCCTTTTTCTCACACCACAGCATATCACTAGGATTCAGGTCAGGACTTTTACTAGGCCACTCCAAAATCTTTATTTTGTTTTTCTTCAGCCATTCAGAGGTGGACTTGCTGGTGTGTTTTGGATCATTGTCCTGCTGCAGA
>JAUZSV010421626.1:0-10732 GCA_034780495.1 Parotocinclus cesarpintoi
AGTGATAATTAGTCTATAAAATAAAAGTAAAACAATTTATAATAATAAAAAAAATAATCATCATTATCATCATAGCAATCATAGAAATTATAATAATAATAATAATAATAATAATAATAACAATAGTAGTAGTAATAATAATAATAATAATAACAATAGTAGTAGTAGTAATAATAATAATAATAATAATAACAACAATAGTAGCAGTAATAATAATAATAATATTCATCATAGTAATAATAAAAAAACAATAATAACAATAATCATCATCATCATAGTAATAATAACAATAATAATAATAATAATAATATTAATAATAATAATAATACTATTCTCTTATTTGTCTGCATCATTATTATTTTTATTATTATTGTTGTTTTTATTATTATTATGCATTTCAGTTATATACATAAATACAATAATAATAATAATATTATATATATATTTATATATATATATATATATATATATACACACACACACACACACACACACACACACACACACACACACACACTAACAGTCAGTTTGAAAGCTGACTGACAGTGAAGTGTCCTTTACAGAACCACCCTACTCACCTGCTCCCACTACACTTTGGGATAGCCTGACAGAGCCTGAGCCTTTGGTATGACCAGGACTTCAACATTCTTTTAAAAAACAGTACATTGTGGGTTGAACTGTTGTAAGTAAAACATTATAATAGTTAATGATAATAATAAGTCATAATAATATAACGATGCTGATGGATTTCTACCCTGGCATTCTATAAATTCAGTGGTTACACACACATTTTATATGATTATCCCATTAATTATTGCAAGTTTTCCAGCACTTCAGTCACAAAATGTATTGGCTTGGAATTGTTTTAATAGTCAACACAGTGCGTTATATTTACCATAGTGGGGTATTTTCAACAGGAAACTGCATGCAAACAGAATGTTAATGCATCAAAGATATCATTGAAAACTCGAGTGGACATGAAACATAAAAACAGCAGTCTAACTTGTCACCACGCCATGGTTCTTCAGTCAGAAGAACATATTAATAATCACACACACTGAAGACGCACATTTTAAACATATATGGTGGAATGTAAACATAACGAAACATACCTCACTGGATGCACAAAAGCTAAACACACTAAACAAACACTACCAGTAGAAAGTCAGTGGTCAAATGAATGGCATTTGGCACTTCTAGGCATATGTGGGTCAAGCAGGCATTTTGCATCTTTGTTAGGCAGAGTAAAAACAGTTCCATTTCACATCTCTGCTTAAGTCCATGCCCTTAAAGTGTAACAACATTCCTACGTATGCATGCAGTTAATGCAAAATAAACTACATTTAAAAATATGCAAACAAAACATCAAAATATGACATTAAATATTTATGGCAGTGAAAATATGCAGGTAAACCTTTTTTAAAATGTGACCAGCTGTTTACAGCTGCAAAGTCCAGAGATTTTTTTTAATAAGATTTTTATGTCCTATTCTAATTTGTTGTAGGTTGTAATGAATGTGTTTAATAAAGACAAGTTCAATCAAGTGTTTATGTGTAACATCTCTGGCCATGGTGAAAAGTAGCAGTACAGGTCATTTCAAAGGCTACAGATATGACTGCATTATCTTCAAAATATTAAAATTGAAGTAAATATAACTGAACCTAAACAGAACCTTCTAAACATCATGTTTTCGGTGATAAGAGTCACCCTATTTCTAACCTCTATGAGGTGTCAACTTTTCTGGAAGCTGCGTGTGCTGGTTTGCAGTACAGAGGTGATGAACCAGCTTTTGGCAGGTCTCCTCTTGACAGTTTTTTTTCTGGACAGTAATTTCTGTGACCTCTTTATATAGGTGCTCCACTGCTAGGGCCACTGGCTCCTAATTTTTGCAGTGTAACACAAAGACATGTTACATCCCATACATTTAGAGTGCCTATATACAGTATGAAAACACATGCACTTTAAGCTTGCCATGGAAGTGCACAAACACTTGCAGGTGCCCACTTTTAGGATGCCTTTCAGCAGGAACCTGTTTATTCCATTTTCCACCTTGTAGAGCTCTCCACTCTTCATCTATAAGTGCTTCAGAGTTAACCCAAAACATCACGATAGAACTTGTGGAGAGAAACATCCTCTGGGTTTTCTCTCTCTCCTTGAAGTTCTTCTAAAGACCTCATGTTTTATGTATGGGGCGATTCATCTTGGCCTGGGCAATGGACTTGTCCTTTGTCTCCTTCTCTGCTGGCCGCTCAGAGGTGTCCAGGGTTGTCTCCCGACCTTTGCCGGAGCCTACACAGAAGAGAAAATGTATTTACAGAGTGTGATCTGTAAACCCGCTTGTTGCAAAGCTGGAATTTGGCCTTGAGTTATTAGCCAACTGGTGCTGGGTGAGTGCCAAGCTCTGGGGGAAATGCAAGCATGCAAACAAACAAGCCAGCAAACAATCAAGCAAGTGGCGAGAGCAGAGGCAGAGTAGCTTTAATGTCGTTGAGGATGGAGGCATGCAGAGAGGATGATAGCATTCATATCCTGAAGGCTGCTGGAGAGACACTGCTTTAGACACCCTTCCTACATCTCTCACGCCAAGCGCCCAAAACTTACACGTACAATGGAGGAAAATCTTGTCAAAGCAAGCAGGAAGTGAAGATTAGAGATCCTTGTCCGCCTTCACTGCCTGAAGAGCTTGGTCATTCCCGGAGCAAAAAGAAAAAAAAGATGAGTGGGGGAAGAAAAAAAGCAAAAAAGAAGGGAACACTTGAAACAGTTTAAGCAAAACTGCCAATTTCATACTACACATGTGGATTAAGTCTCTGGCTTTGAAACACACTCTGAAATGCTCATGTAGCAATTACACCCTCCTGGCTGAAGCGGGCTGCTGGGCCTGTTTCCTGACACTCACGTGCCTGGCAGTGCCCAGCTTGTGCCAAAATGTCTGCAGGTGGCATTCGTGCCTGCTTTGATTCTGTGCCAGAGGGGCGTCACTGGCTCTTGGCTCCCCAGACACTTTCCCGTCAGTTCACTGGCACCATCCTTCTCATATCAAAAATGACCCAATTAGGCAAAGGCAATGCATTCTGACAGGCACTATCTGCTCTCTTAAACAGTTATGGCTGTTTGTTGTCTCCCTCTCTCTCTCACTCTCTTTCTCTCTCTCTCTGTGGCTTGCTTTCCCTGTATATCACTCTGCCTTTCCAAGATTCGCTGCCCCCTTTCTGAGTTGTTCTTCTTTTATCACTTTGCAGAAACAGAGTTGTTTCTTACTGACTTACCTAGCAATGTCAGCACTGACTGACATGCCCCCTCTCATGCAGAGCAAGGTGCTTTTTAAACAGCAGTTTGGGTGTCAGAGCGCAGGAAGGGGGCTTGCTTTAACTAAAGCCGTAGCCATGTGATTAGAGGAAGCAGTGACAGGAAACATTGTTTTCCCACCTACTGATTGTCAGTACTTGTCTCTTCCGCTGACAGCCTGTATCCCCATACATCCCCTCCTCTGAATGATGCGTGCACTCCACAATGGAATTCCTCATTGTCTTATGCATGCCTATCAGCACCTCAGCCTGCCTCGAACTGTATCTATCGCTGTCTGCGCGTGTGGGCTCAAGCGGAGAGGGCTGTATAATCATTAAACATTCATCCGCCACTCAGCTCAGACGTAGCAGTAGCTCTGGAACTCATTCTCTTTGATTCACTCCAGTATGACATGCTCCCGTCATTTCTCTCGCTAGGCTTTCAACTCCTGCCGACGGCTTGAAATGGAGACACCGTCACCACGAGACAAGCAGTCCACACCTTGCTACCTCTACAGTGGAAACGAGCCTCAATATTTCAGAGGGCCACCACCAGCAAGTAATGAGGCTGCTTCTTGAAATGTCCTACCAACTACCATTGCACGGTCCCAATGCTCAGTTTATACACATAATGAAATTTGATTTTCCACTAAACATGTCAATAGACACCCAAAAATTGCACACAAGAAGGTAAATCTGGGTGTCCCATCCAGACTGTACCTCTATATTGACTATTTTGTCATTTTATCACCCCTGCTTACCATATAGAATCATATTACAGACTTTAGTAAACCTGTTTCTATGCATACTTTGTTATTCCTCTTTTTCTCTCTTGTTTAATGGCCACCTTCGGAAGACCGTCACCAATGAGCTACCATTTGGGTGGTGGATCATTCTCAGCACTGCATTGACAGTGACTTTTTTGGTGTGTTACCCTTGGTATGAGTGAATCAGACAGCAGTCCTGCTGGATATTTTAATGTCTCAGTGTCACCGTTAGACTGCTTAGACACCCAAATATAACACATAAGTGGAAACATTATTAATTCGACTAAATTATCCTTTACAACTCTAACTAGTAAAATGTGATGCTCTTGCTTTTGGTGTGACTGTTCAAAAAACTGAGATACTATGCTTTCTTAGTCTCTGGTGCATCCACCATCTTGTGCATGCAGATTTATCACAGCACATAATGCATTGTATTTAATCTACAGTCCATTTGCAGTGTGTTTTACACACTTACACACTCACAAATGTTGGTTGTGGGTTTATATGCCTCAGCTTGGCTAGAAAAACCAATTCTTTTTAAGTCTTGTATTGATGTTGTCCCAATTAAACTGGTGTTGCTTCAGCATTGTACTTATGTATCTATTTAAATTCAAATATCTCTATTCAAATCCCTACTACAGTATCTACAGTATTATTAACATCTGTCTAACTGGTGTATCATAGAGGCAGGTCTAGCAGTCAACAATTTCTCAGCAACAAGTACACTATCCAGCGAGCTCCACTGCCCAATCAGACCACACCTTTTATCGTTCATATACTGAGTCAAGGCTTGCGACTTGCGACAATATTACACAAGGTTGATTTTATCAGAACATCAGGACTGGATAAAGACTCAATTAAAGCAGTTATGACTACCAAATTACACCTAACGATTGAAATGACACGCTTTGACACGATTCCAAAAAGTCTCTCACAATGATACAATGTTATTCAGACTGAATTTTTAGACTTAAAATTGGTATGCGCATGTCAAATTGCTAGAAAGTTTTTTAATGAAATTGTATGAAAACGTCTTAAAAAATGTTACTAAACTCCTCAGCATGACGCAGTTTTTGTCAATGGGCAGTCCAGCACATTTAGCACTGAGGTGGAAGTTTGAAGTGATGTCCTCACACTTTTTTGTCATGTAGTGTAAATAGATGCATATGGCGGTCTTCTGGTCAGACTAGGGTTAGCACAGGTCTCACTAGGCATGTTCCAGCAAGCTGCAAACATTGCCAAACATATGGTATTGGCAGCCAACCAGCTGGAGTAGGCATCGCTGCCATTTTTACCGTCCTCTAATGTCACGGTGCTGCTCATCTGTCACCCATATATTACATTACCACACATACACTGCTCACAAAAATTAGGGGATGCATAAATGTGAAATATCCCATAGTTAAATATTCCCTATTTTTATGAGCAGTGTATATTCATGTCCTTAGTTTAGCAGTAGCAGAACAGAAGAATGTTAAGAGAAGTGAATGTGATCAATTGTGGCAAGATAAATTGTGAGTCTTGGGGGCAACTTCAAAGTGAACATTTTTTGGAACAGTTTTGCAACTTGTCCTACATAAAAAAGTATTCCTATGGACAGACGTGCACTGTACCTGGATCAGCACTCACATCTTTAATGATAGCATATAGCATTTCTGGCTGTGCTACAGAGTTCCTGTGGGAGAAGATCAGTGTCTGGCACAAGTTATGTTTAGGACAGGTGTGAAGACGCTGATGCACTCTTCCTGACTTAGATATGGCTGCAGTCCACCATGTTCTAGCTGTAGGGAATACACTCCTCACTTGGTGCTAACATGTTTACATTAAACAGTGTTAGGGTTTAGGTGTGAAATGAGCACTTTGTAGCCATATTTGGTTAAACCACATAGACCACACACACACTTCAGTTCATCCTAAAAATGACAGTGACAATGGTGCTTTATAATCTGCATGTTACTGTAACGCATGAGTAATGCGCTAATCTATTATTGTAAAAAGACAGCACATTAATATTACCATAATCCTATTTTCAAAGATTGACAAACGACATCAAAATGCATTTGCTATGGAGTTTCAAAAAGTATACATGCCTTCCTTTTGCTCCATTAATATTTCAATGGTATGTAGGATCATTAGACAAAACATGCCATTTCACCCCAGGCTTATTTTCGCAGCCATTTTTATGTCAAGGCAATATTTCATAAACATGCAGGGAAAGGGAGCATGGGGGGTAGTAGACTCACGTACACTCTTTATCCATGTGTATGCCAGCGAATTAGGACTTATGCTTATTTGTATAACTCGCCACGTCTTGCCTGAAAGACGATAACTTTTCAGGTTTTGCCATTACACTATGATATATGCTAGGCTTGCAGGTGCTTAACCCAGGCCTGAGGGGAGGAGCAAGGTTTGAAGATAAAAGAGGTGTTATCACCCACTGACAGTAATTCAGTAGGGCCCGTAGGTCAGGCCACTAATGTCGGCTTAAAACTGCCTGTTGATGCTGGACCACAGCCTCTGTTCCACTTTGCAGAGGTTGAAAGAAAAAGTATTCCTTAGCTTGTATTCCATGAAATACCACTCTAATGTATGGTGTTATGTACAAATTGTATTTAAACTTGCAAAGACATCACTGAGAAAAGTGTGATAATGTCAAATCCGATGTTCAAATCCAGGTGCTTGCTTATAAGCACACCTTGTGTTTTCCAAACTAGATGCGGGACTGTTAGGAATCTTGACAAGTCTGACAATTCGGCTATTTCTCTTTAGATTTTGCTTCTTCAATTTAGACTTCATTGGTCCATCAATAATGGCATATTGTCCTGGGCCAGATGCAGCAAAATGATGACGCTACCACCACCATGTTTTACAAATGGATAAGGTTATTTAGGCTGGAATAGATGGTTTTGCTTTCTAGTCACATAACGATTCTCATTTAAAATAAATATTCTATTGTGGTCTCAACCATCCACAAAAAGTTTTTTTTTCTAGTATATTTCTGACATGTCTACATGATCTTCAACAAACTGTAGATGAACTGAACAACAGTGTTCTTTTTGAAGAGCAAAACGGTTGTTCCGGGTGGTGAACATTTGTTAAATGTAAAGGAGGGCTTTAGTTTCTTAGAAGTTATCCTGGGTTACTCTGTGACCTTGCAGTCCATCTACGCCACCCAAGGAGGATGAGACCCTTTTTGAGTCTTGGTCCTCCCAAGGTTTCTTTTTCTTCTTCCTTCTGTATTCAGAGCATTTTTTTTTTTCCACTCTCGACCTAGGTTTGCTCAATTGGGATTTGCCTTTTGGGATAATATAATATTGAGAAGCTGTTTTCAGACAATGCACCATTGTAAAAAGCGCTATATAAATAAATTTGACTTTGACTTTAAATTTGACTTTTTAATCCATCACTCCTTCTTGGAGTGAATGGAGAGGGTAATAACGGTCTTCAAGTTCTTCCATTTGTACACAATATTGTCTAAAGAGTATAAACTCTTTAGAGATGGTTTTGTAACCTATTCCATACTTTGATCCCTTGTACTGAGGCCCTCAGTTTGCTGTTCTTTACATACAACAGTCAATTAATAATAATAATAATAATAATAATAATAATAATAATAATAACAATAACAATAATAATAATATATTACATAAAAATAATAGTTATATGGTTTCAAATACGTAATGTCAACATGATTTGGCACAAACACAGTATCTATAAAAGTCTGAGTCTTTCAATGAGGTTATGCGAAGAGGATCTCAAGTATGTCAACAAATTGTTTATAAAATTATTTAAATGTTCAAAATAATGTTCCTCAAAGGAAGATTGATACAGCTCATAAATAACATTAAACAGTTATAAGCTGTATAAATATCTGGAACCTAATTCACAAGGAACAGACAAGCATGCACCTTGAATCAGGCACCAGCTTATTACAGGGCTGGGTATAAGTTATTGCTGCTGCACAGAGGAATGGTCCTGTCGTCTCTCCTCAGACACAGCTAAGCATGACTGCAAGATGCCTTATCCATCCAGAAGGAACTGCTAGGACTTGAATTCAAGTCACCACTGTGGAATGCAAGTGTTTTAGACTGCTGTGCCACCCAAGTGCCAGATTAATTCGTTGATGGTATTAATTACCATAAGCTAGAAGATTAATTAAATTATGCTACTAATTACCATAAGCTAAAAGGTGAATTTTGAACTGAGACAATGGACTCCTGTATTGGACAAAATTCTCCTGAGGAATTCAGCTTTACTTTTATGAATGTATTTGTTTACATTTTGGTAAAGTACTATATTATTCATGACAAGAAATGTCCACCAATCATAGCCACTGCTGTAAACATTTGCTTAGTGAAGTCTTTACACTTACCAGAGCTGAAAGTGACTAATTTTTTCAATGGTTTGTAGGCCATATTTAACTTGTAAGCAAACAAATTAGTCTAAACAAACACAAGAACACAAACTATTATGCATGTAATATACTGTTGAGCAATGTGTGGGTAAGCTAATTAACCACAAAGACAATTTTTACAACCTATGAAATGGCTTTGTATGTATATATAGCTTTATTGGGCTATTTCTGGTCTGTTGACTATAAACAAAACCCAGAACATAAACAGAAACATGACAAAGCCTTCAAAAACTTTAGATCTGGTGTGCAGGCTTGGTCAGTGCTGAATGCAAAACCTAATTTAGAGCATGCTCATTTGTTTTTGCAGGTGTTAAGAACACTTGGCTCTTCTCTTGACTCTATTGCTTTACACTGTTTATATTAATCTGTGTTGTTACATAAACAGATATCAAGAAAGAATGTAGACATCCCTTCTAATCAGTGATATCTTAATTTAGGCATGCAGTCCACTAACAGGTTTGTAAAATGAACGCTTAGTGGCATGAGATATTTTCATAGGTCCACATCAAGTCAGCATACTGCCATAATGTAAACATTTATGGATCGAGAAGGAACGTTGAGAGCAACCAGACTCAAATACAGAGTATATCATCCTCCGTGTGGAATTGAACAAGTAAACTATATTCTTAATAAATAATTTCTAATTAAATATATAAGTAATATATAGGTATATGTAATTGCATATTACACATCAGATGTTGTGTGAGAAAAGTATGTCGCTTTGGATAAGAACCAACACACTTAAAAATCACTTTATTAGGTACACCTTCTTATTTCTACATTCATTTTCCTTTTTATCAATTCCATTTACCACACATATGCACTGTGTATATCTAAAATTATGGAATATAGCCCATTTTGTTATATATTTCCCTTTTGCTAGTCCTCTGAACTCTGTTATATAATAGCCACAAGACCAGATCGGGTCCTATTAAGGTGGTAAATCATTCTTAGCACTGGAGTGAGATTGACGTGGTGGTGGTGGTGTTAGTGTGTGTTGAGCTGGAATAAGTAGACACAGCAGTGCTTCTAGAGTATTTAAGCACATCTGTGTCACTACTGGCCTGAAAATAGGACACCTACAAAATATATCCAGCCACAAGCCTATTGTGAGCACTGATGACAGATTAGAGAATGACTAATAGAAAGTGTGCAGCAACAGATTTAAATTCAATTCAATTCAATTCAGTTCAATTCAATTCAATTCAATTTTAGTTGTATATCATTTTTTATAATAGACATTGTCACAAAGAAGCTTTACATTGATGCATGAACAAATGTCACAAATTGTATTATATTTGCCCCTAATGAGCAAGCCAGTGGCAACAGTGGAAAGGAAAAACTCCCTGAGATTGAGAGGAAGAAACCTTGAGAGGAACCAGACTCAGACGGGAAACCCATCCTCTTTTGGGTAATAAACATAATTAATATTATATATTAAACGTGTAAATAATGACCAAAATATAAGTCTATGTAAAGATGAGAGAGGGAGCATACAGATGATGCATTGTCTCTTCAAAGGTAATCTATATAAATAGATAATCAGTGTAGAAACAAGGCTTATATTATATAGTGATTACTAAGTTTATATATACAAATTACTATAACTATTATTATCTATTAATGGCACTCAGGTGTTAAGCTGTCTGACATGCTATCCAAGCACCATGGGGAAACTGATTCGGGTCATGGTGCCTCCTTCCGACTGGGTCTGGCTTCTCATTACACGCATGTCTGAAGAAAAGGTAGTCAGTTGGGGGCTGCCTGTGATGGACTGGCATCCTGCACTTTGTGAATTCCAGAATAGGGATGCGGATCAGGACAAGTAGAAATGAAATCTGACAAAATACATAATAATGAAATATGAAACATTGCTTTTATATACAAGCGTATTTCATACATCTTTCTTCTTGCGAGTTGAACTTACGTGTCTAACATCACGTACCGTCTAGATGACGACTCCCGCGTACCACAGGAGGTACACGTACCGCAGGTTGGGAACTAATGGCTTATGGGACAGTAGCACATCTCACGCTCTACTCGGGTCTCCAAGATGTTGGCGTGTTGGATAAGTATCAGAAGAAATCAAATCCCAGAGGACGGGAGTTACTAGCCAGCAGCTGGCTGAGCTGAAATCCTCTCCATGATTCGTTGGTCCGTGGAAACAAGACCAGTGGTCAATGAACTTAATAGATCACGTTATAAAAGGAATAGAAATTTAGATTTTGCAGTACGTTACATCAGAAAACTCTTTCTCCTATTGT
>JAUZSV010421637.1:0-10731 GCA_034780495.1 Parotocinclus cesarpintoi
AACTGAGATGTGGTTAATCAGACTGGTCTTTCACTATCTAATCACATAATCCCATAATATCAGGAATAGTAAATGGCTCCAAACTCCTAAATCTAATAGAACCTATTTTGAGGTTAACTTCATGGTCAACAACCTGCCTGTAGGGAGAAAAACAGAATCATCATCTTACATTTACACATTGACCATCTACCAAGCTACTCATCCTGAATTATTCATGAATGGAGTATTTTGATATTTTTCAAATTTAATTCTATCATTTCCTTGGGGCTCTTAACATTTCTGAATCATCTACCCGAGAACTGTAGTGATTTGATTTACTATTCTTGACCTCATCTGCATATTGGAGGGAACGGAAGCAGGCTCAGCTGTTTATTGCTTTTCTTTTTGGAGGCTTTCAGCCTAAATGAGTTGTTTGTCCATTAAGCACACAGATCATTTCATTTAGTCCCACTGCGTTTATGGGACGCTCCATTTGCCTCCACAGATTGTAATATAAATTGCTGCAGGCATAATCATTTAAAAATATGATCATACATTAATTTTACTAAGGCAGGCTCAGCACAGGTACGTTTGCAAATTATGCTTTTACTCTTCCTTTAATGTGATGCATATTTGAAGTTTGTTTGTTTGTTTGTCTGTTTAACTTTGCATCAGCATCAATGGCTATTCCCGACAACAGCAAGCTTACATCAGCACTAGTCAGGCACACTCATACTGGTCCAATTAACCTAACAGGTTACTCCACATAGGCTCTTAGGAGTTTAAGGTCAGGATGGAGCTGTGAATTGGACGTGCTAACCATTTGAGCCACCATCACGTCATATACAGTATTTTATGTAGACTTATTGCCTGTTATGTAAAGGTGGTTTTATTTTAATATAGAAATACAGAATACAAATGCAATGAAGTAAAAGTGTGTGGAAATAAGGCAATGAAATCCGTCTTACAAGCCAACCTATTCAACTGTAGATGTAGGATTTGAGCCCAGCACCAGTCTAGTACTTTAACCACTACGCCACCACAGTCCTAAGCCAATACTCACACAGGGGACACAGGAACATATATGCCCTGGATGGGACACCTGTTAATCACAGGGCTAGGCACGGGTCTCCTTTGCAGCAAGCCAAGACATTTCTGGATGCGACCTGACCCAATCAGAAGGCGTGCCAGGATTTAAACCTGGCTCCTTGTTGTGATGGGCTAGCAAATTAGACTGCTTTCACTTAATCCGGTTATGTTAAATAAGCGTCAGTTTAAGGCGCTGTTTCTATTCTCTGATGCGGTCGCTATTTGACGTAGGTTGCCAGGATAACTGAGACAAAGCTCCTGAACATTTTTTATAACACAAAGAACATGTTGCACCTTCAGTTTATGCACCGACGAGTGAAAACGTATGCACTGATAAACAGCATATCATTTTCAAAACATAAATACAGTAGGATCAGCATTATAAAAGACCCGATCCCAGTGAGAAAACTGTATATGCAATCCGTAAAATATTTCAAAAAGACCAGCAAATCCAGAAAGTATCTTTGCATATTTAAAGCCCTGGCTGCTATTAATATTCAAAAGGTATCAAAAATAGTCCCAGTTTGGCCTGAATTTGATTTCTATACAAGTAAAACTGCACTGCAGTGCAAAAATATACGTCTTACAGTTTGCATTACTTACTGGCAGTAATATGACACCGATGAGAAAGAAACACAGTTAGTATAGCACAAGTGCTAAAAACAACGTCATATCATAATAATACATCCTGCATCTCTGTGAAAGACGCTTATTGCATCGTAATGGGAAACAGTATGATTTATGAAGCTGCTGGCTGGGTATAAACACTCCGCCTTTAATTTATTGATTAATCTTTCAAAGCAAGATGAAAATGTCAGGCCTGTCTAAGAGTGTAATTATTTTGGCCCTTTTGCTGACACAGGATTGAAGAGCCGTCTGCATGAGTGCCTGTCTTGCCAGATATGAGCAACATACAGCTTGCTGAGCAACCCTTCGAATTACACCTACCTGTTTAGGAGCATTGTAAGTTTTTTTTTATCTCAAGTTGTTTGTAAAGCACCCAATACTTAGTGAGGCGGCAGTTCTGCTCTCGTCAACACAACCTTTCGGATTTCCTGACCTTTGATAAAAGTGTAAATTCGTCCAGGGATCCCAAAGATCCCCCCCTAAAAATTGCTGATCCGCTTTGAATCCGTTAGGTGGTGACCTGTGGCTTCTTTTTCTTATTCGCTTTCTTATACACGTTCTTTGGTCCGATTAAGCGGAATTTCGGTCAAAATAAGCTAATAACATTTCACAAATATAATAGTATTTGTTTCGGTACTTTAGGATTTGGTCCGAATAAGCGACTGGTCCCATTAACCGGTGGTCCAATTAACCGGATTCGACAGTATATATTAATTATAATAAATAATGCATACAGAATGCCGATATTTAAACTTTAAGGTAGCAACGTAAAAAATGCTTTTAAACGGATTGAGAGTCAGTCAAGTATTGCAATCTCCAGCTTCTGAGAATAAGCTTAAGTGCATAAGCGTATCAGAGTAGCAGTTAAGGCAGACTCTGGTCAGTCTTACCGGACCATACATTGAGGTGTATAAGAACTCCAGCAGCATTGCTATGTCTGATCCACTCATACCAGCACAACACACACTAACCCACCACCAACATGTCAGTTTCAAGCCAGTCCTGAGATTGTTTCGCCACACAAAGAGTACCTGATAGTGGTGCTCCTGACCAGCAGAGAACAGAATAAAGGAAACTAACAAAGTATGTAGAGAATCACATGGGATACAGTCTGTAACTGTAGAACTGCTTATACTGTACATGGTAAGTGAGCATTAAGTGTAAAAATAAGGAGACGTATGTAATAAAATGATTTGTGATTGTATGTCAAGTATATTAACTCTATAGTAACCCTTTCTATATCTAGATATTTAGATAATAGTAATGTGGGGCAGAACCTATGCAACCCCTCAGGGTGTAAACACTGGACAGGGAGCCATTCACTCACAGGGCACATGCACGCAGACACACAAACACACGCACTCGCCTCAACCGGGGACATTTTAAAGAGACTAATCGACCTAGATAAACATAAGATTAACATTAGAAGAACATAAGATGACTGTACCTGAGATGGGCAATAGTGTTTCTGGGCTGCCGTCTATGTTAATGAAGTCATTGATGCAGAACCCAGCCAAAATATTGATCGTCAACACTACTGGTTATGTGAAGTGTGCCCTGCAAGGCTGCTGTTTTTACCACAACCCTGAACAATGCATGTGTTTTCCAAACAGAAAGGTGCCATTTCTTACCTGAACCTTACCTGACTGAACAGACTTAATGGTCTGACTATGCGGTCCATTGCAAATGCCATGAGTTTTCCTGAGTCAGGAATTCAGGTTATAATGAAAGACTCACTAAGTGCAAAGCATTTTGCATGAACTTCACCTCAGTTAACACCTTACATTGAACAATTAGCCATGTTCTTTAGACTCACACTCTGTTTAAATTGGGGGTGGAGCGTCTTGCTGTGAGAACACCTGCTTGAGACATAGCAATAGTGAAAAAACATTCATGGAATGTAGTTTTTGTATGTGGGTCCCTTTTTTGCTTGATCCAAACTGGACTGCTAAAATGTGCTTTATATATGTCTGGGTTAGTATAATTGGATTTGCTCTATGCATATCCAAACCAATAGTAACTTATCCAGAGCAACTTGCAATTAATACATTCTTACAATCCAAGCAATGGTGGGTTAAGGGCCTTGCTCAGGCTCAACTGTGGCAGAGGTGGGATTTGAGCCCTGGACCTTCTGGTTCATAGCCCAGTACCTTATCCACTAGGACACCACAGTCTTGGTGGACCAACTTGTCTTGGTGTTCTATTACGACAAGCGTCAACTGCTACAGTATACACATGGCAACAGATAATTTATCAACCAATTAACAAATTGGATTAAGTTCGGTATCTAAATCTGCACTGCCATTATCTTAGCCATATTTAATTGTAGAAAAAAGTTATTTATGTTCATAATATCAGGAAGACTCCAAACTAACAAGAGAATATGCTTGCTTTAAATAAACCAGAACAGCCAGCCATGATTTTAGCTTTGTTCCAAAACCCTTACTACTGTGCTAAATGGCAATGCCAAGTGAGTACCCTGCCAATTGTGTCCTTAATATTACATCATAATGCACACTACAGCAGAAAACCTTGAGCTAACATCAAGACGGCTTGAAAATGATATAGACTGAGGTACATCATTTCCTGTATAGGCATTAATATGCTTTCTGTGATTGAATCCAGTTCTAGTTGGTGTATGTGTGTGTTTACATCTGCTATACGAGCACAGAGGAAGCCAAAAGTTCTGGGTTTAATCCCAAGTGGTGCAGTCTTGGTCCTTTCTATGGGGAGTTTGCATGTCCTCTGCATGTCCACATGGGTTTACTCCGGGTGCTCCGGGTTCCTTCTACAGTCCAGTAATATGCATTAGGTTAATTATATATGCTAAACTGGCCTGACCTGAGTATATATGACTAGCTTTAATATTACTTTGAGTGTTGACATGACCCTGTGTCTTCCGTTGAATGGTCATTGATACTGAAGAGCGAAAGTGAAATCAACTAAGTAAACCAACAAAAAAGACAGAAAGTGTAAAAGGCAGCTGGAAACATAATGTCTGATATGTTTTTTGAAATAAAAAAGAAACACCCCATAAATAATGTCCATCATGTTCCTAGTTTTAGTGCATGACAGTGTGAGGTTGTTTCTGCCTTTCACTTGGTCTGTGTCTTATACAAATAGTTTTTTGTAATCTTTCACTCACAAAAAGAGGACAAAAAAAAGTGTGAGCTTTACACCACTGTCTACAGAAGTCTCCCAGCAACACTTTAGGCTCTTCTTCCCCTACTCCCTTCCAGTTCCTCTCCGTTCCTGTGTTCCGACATTGAGAGACAGCACCAGGGGTCATCCTTTACGTCATAGGGTCACTTCCCACACAGCCTTCCAGGCCACTTTCTGTTTCCCAGATGCATGTTTCCTGAGCTACTGGGCATGCTCAGTGCGGAGCTGCCCTGAATCCCCACTGTTGTTCTCTTGCTCTCACCTGTGGCTACACCATGGGGGGTTCTGGCCATTCCCAGATCATAAATTTGACACGGATGTTGTTTTTGGTTTAACAACACTGTAGCGTGTGAACCAACCATGTAGCCCGTGGCCTTGGCCAGTCCTCAGAGGGTTTGCTGGTTTGTTATTTGAAGGATAGGGATGGCAGGTTGCAGTGACACGTCAAGGGCTCCATACTTCCGGTTCTCACCTTGAGAGCCGTCCATGTGTGCAGAGTATGTACATTCATGAAGGTACCCCTGCTGTCTCTCTTCCCCCCTTTCCTCCCCTCTCGTTTGTATCCCGTCCCTTTCCCAATACTACATTCTTCCGAGCTAACCACACTGTACACCCTTTCAGATATTCTTTATTTCCAGGATGGCTCGTTGTAGACTAATGCATTCGTGTCCACATAAATGACTCCCTTTGGCATTCATTAGACAAAACAAATCTAACTGTTACATAGTTGGCTCCCTCGTCTTGTTCTAACTCTTCATTTTGCCCTGGCTGTGGTACATACAGTACGAGGCTCTCCAGCAAGCAGCTCTATTCATACGAGTCTTGATTAACTTTGTCTGGCTCCAGCACACTTAGGAAAGGTTATTGCAGCCTCAGTCTCATTATGCAACAATAAATTGCTTGTCCTACCCATATTCTACACATGCACACTCAAACAAATTCCTGTTAAGACCCACCACTTCGGATCTCTAGGCATCAGAATCAATGAGATGCACTTTGTCTATAGTTTCCTGTTTATTGCTTTGGTCATTAAAAGACTGGGAGGATCTGCATTGCTCAAACATTGGGCACTGTCTCTTCTGTTCTCATCTGTCTTTCCTTCGAACTCTGCTGTCTGGGAAATTCAAGGGAGAATGTCTTCTTGACAGAAAAGGAAATGATAGAAAAGATGTAGACCCTACAGTGCAAAAATGGAGTCTGGAGCTTGTGACAAGAACTGCACCCAGGGGATTGCAACTGTGCTTGAAGGCTGAATGTTGAAGGCTGAAAGAGGATATAGTGGTCTATCAGCAGTGCTGCTGCACAAGGTCTAGCTTTTATTTTCCATTGTGAGTCAGCATACACACTCAAAGAGCATTACCCGAACATGGCATTCATACAAAATTTGAAGTTCTTTAACTATTGATCAACTTTTTTGCTTTAATGGGTAAATCATGTTGAGTTACATGAACTAAAAAACCTGCATTATTACACATTTATATCGACTCTTTCTGTGGATGTTCATTTCTCAGAGAAATTTTTATTTATTCCAATAAATTCAGGCTTTATAGTATGTCAAGTATGGTATCACTGCAATTAGACCTATTTATTTAATTTGCATTTATAAAACAAATACCAGCACAATATAAAGTATAAAGATGCAACGCAGTCAGCAGGTAAAATGGATTACTTACAAAACGTAACAAATTGTTGGATTTGGCTCATCGTAAGAAAGCATGGATCCAACAAGAGTGCTGTTAATTAAATGAATGGAAATTGTTAGTGTGTGGTAAAAGGTGAAATTAAGTGCAAATATAAACAAAAGCGAAGGTTATAAAATGAAAACAAATGGGTAAGACATGGGTAAGGCATGTAAAATCATGTGCAATACACACACACTATATATATACACTATATATATATATATATATATATATATATATATATATAAACATGATCTCCAGAGTGAAACTTGGTTAAAGGATCCATAATATTGTGGGTCTGTTTTGCTGCATCTGGGATTAAAGTCCTTAAACATGGCACAGAAACATTAAAATGAGAGGTTTCTCAAACTATTTTAGAGCAAAATGTGCTCCAGAGTGTACGAAAACCAGGTTTGAGTCAAGCAAAATGGGTTCGACAGAAGGAAAATGACAAAAATGTCTTTGTACATGCGTTAAAATAATTAACAATTCTAATGATTTAAAGTTGATACATATGAACTTGTTACTAAATACATTAGAATTTCATAGTAAACATTCAAAGGTGTCAATAATACTGACCACAACTATAGGGATAAAGTCAGAGTTTTTCTTTTTTCATTGTGCAATTAAAGGCAAGAACGTTACAAGATAAAGTTGAGCACTGAAGTTGATGGCCTATTAACTATATTGGGGAAATCACAGACATAAAGAAACATGATGTAAGAAGGTTGAGGAGAAAAATAATATTCTCCACTGTGTATCTACACACCATTGGCAGCTTGGTACTAGCACTGTGTCGGTTTAGATCTCACTTATCACCAATTTGATTATGCAATCAAAACAGGTTTCACATTCACTAGAATAAGCTTGGGGTCCCACAAAGATTTGAATTCAGTCTGTAATTATTTTTACTGCACGGATAAGAAAGTGAATAAACGACGATACGGAAATCATCAGTCAAACCAAAACTCGATTAGATCTTAATTACTTCTTAGTTATACCCAGTTACGGTTAAAAAAGGAAGGCTTCTCAACCGATTCGGTTGAAAGTCTTTAAGGATGTGACAGCTAATGTCAGGCTATGCATTAACTAATGGCAGTTCATCTCTGCCATTTCTGATTTCTTTAGCCATCCAAAGAGGATTGGTCTCTTGGTTGAATCGGCCCTCACAATGTTTTTCCTTCTGAGTGTCACCTTAGATTTGGAAAATTTCGTCCTGGGTATCTGTATTGCTTTCTTTTGTAATTAGTTGCTAAAGCAGTCACTTAATTATGTTGCCAAATTTTGACCACTAGCCCTTTTTGCAGCTCCATGAAATCCTACCCGTTCAGAGAACTAGCTTTATTTTATTAACTGCCTATCCTGGAAAGAAAACTTCTAACTGGTTTAGATTTTAATCCTATTGCTTCTAGGCAAAATGTAACAACCAGACTGTTAGAAGAAGTGTAGTTATTAGCTCCAACAGGACGTTTTACGATTATTTGGAAGCATCATGCGAAGGCCATGAAGGCGCTATAGGTTCCTCACTGCCAGAATGCTGTCCTGCAGGCCAGTCGGTGGACCATCAGTGTCTGAGGGCACACTTCAGGTCTTCCATCCAATACGATTGTGACCGTTTGGTGGATTTGTGCAGTTAGGTTGAAACATGCTGGAAACAATAAATGTTTCCTTTTCAATTTGATAAAAATCAGCACTTCATTATGAATCCGATTGCGTATTGTGAGTGCAGGCAACATCCTGTTGTCACTGCAGAATGGTGAGTGTGTGTGCGTGTAGCCTAGAGGCGAAGTGTTCTCACGTAATGGACTCGGTGTTTGAGACTGAGGCAGTATTAACAGAGATAATTGAGTTGCTCGTTCAAGCACAACGGAGCTGTGTAAAGATACATGGAGTTAGACTGGCGAAGCTGCCTCTCTGTCTTTCCCTGCCCTTCTCTGTCTGCATAATTGTCTGTCTCTCTGTGAGTCTGTCCTATTACAATGCGTTGCATGAGGCAAACTGGTATCAAATGCGTTGCTTTTTCAGTTTTCAACTATTTTCTTTCGCCTTCACATTTTTGCCTCTTATCTTCCTTTTTCACCAGATGGTAACATTCCCTGTCCTCCCAACACAGCACAGGCTCCTCTATGGGGAGAGATTTATAGCATCCTTCCATCTCAAAAGCCCCACGTCGTGCCCCCACACATTGTGGTTGGTGTGCGAGGGAGAAAGAGTTTGAATACCATTTGGACTGCAGCAGCTTGTGTATATATACATTCTCTCTTGCAGTGGGTGTACGTGCAGGCACACACACACACACATGCAAACAAACAGGGGTGCAAATAAGCATGTGTGTGTTGCACTCACAGGGCGAAGCGGGTGGCTTGTGCGCTCAGCTGCTATCCGCTCGCTCTCTCATTTTCAATCTCAGCCCAATTAATTTAGCAGAATTAATCTCTTGCTGAGCACAGACGCTCCAGACATGAGCACACACACACACACACACCCCCATACCCGCGCACACACATTTTCTTGCCACAGCGTGTGGCACAGTGAAACATGAAATAGTGTCTCATGCCACCATCCATCTGGCATCCTTACACATGCGCACACCTCCCTCCTCTCTGACATTTGGAGATGGGGGAGTGTGTGGATAGGGGATGGTTTCCTCTGCTAATGAAGAACTCGCTGTGTTCATGCAGGCAGTTAAATTATGGCTGCATTGGAGGAGTTCCTCTGTTCTACAGTCTTCTTTGCGCTTTACACAAACAAGGTCGAATTTTATTGGGAATTATATTAAACATGGAGGAATAGACAAAGGAAAATGTTACAAATCAGTTTTACATGTAAAAAATCGACTGGATTTTATCTAACTCGATAAAGAAAAGGGCTGATGGATAAATGTGTCCATCTGATAGATGCTTAAAGGTTCTAAGTCCTTTTGAGGGTCCAGGGCTAGACTTTTCATGTGCGAGGGTCGTTTAAGAAATGGCTCTATGTAAAAACTGTTAGGTAGAAAACCTTTTTTCAGTTCAAAGCGCAGATCAAAAGCTGCTAAATCTCACTCCCAGCATTAGGAAGAGATTACTACTCCTCAAGAGCTGTGGTAAGCTTGACTGCATTGTAAGGAGATCCTTTCATGAGCACCTCCTCTGCCTCGATGTCTGAAATCCACCATGATCACTAGTCTACATTAATCCCATCCGGTGTGCAATGTCAGTGCTGTAATTTATGTACTCTACAAAGCAATGCTCACTGACAACATGCCGGACATGGAGGCATTCAAAGGATCCCACGAGAAAGATTCAGCAGCCAAAACATCTCAAGACTCCCAGGTGGACTCGCTCTTATACATTTATAGTTACGTTGCTAGTTCTACATTTGGAGATCCCAGCCCAAAACAAAACCAGATCGTGTGTGTCATTACAGACTTAGTTTTAAGGTTTGTTTGTACTTGGGCGCACAGAGGTAGTCATCACATTAAAGGTGACTAGATTATACGAGTAACTATTGTAATGGTAGACCTTTTGTTTTCCACACTAAATCATTACATTCCTGCGCATTATGGTATGATGGTATATATAAAGACTGAAAGCGTCACACTTCAGGTGTACATCATGGTACTTTCATCAAGCACAATCACTATAAGTCACCTACAATACTTTAAAAGCCTTTTGATGTGTTGTTTTAGCAATGGTACAACGACCTTATATAACATATTGCCAACGATTGGATATAAAAGTTTCAAACTCGGATTTGTCGCTCCATAATTTCTTTTCTACTGATCTTCACAAAGTTCCCCTTGTAAGCTTTAGTAACTTTAGCTTTTTTTACCCTGGTCCCCTCGCTGCTACAAAAAGCTTATCAAGCTTCTTCGGACTGTTGAAGGGTCAACTTGGCATCCTGAGGAAGCTGCCAGATGTTGCTATTGCTCAAATGTATGAAGAAGTCACACTAAATATTTTTTAATACTGCACAGAGATTTCCTGTTTTCCTGGTTGTGTTTTAATAAGGAGACTGAAAAGTAATTATATAACAATGGTATATATGAGTCCAGACCTTTTTAATTACTTGTTCCTCGGATGTCCCTATTTAAGATTCTACTGAGGAGGAAGGAAAAAAAATTTAAATACATCTTTTTTCAGCACTTTTCAATTTCTCGAGGACTATGTGGAATCAATACAAGGAAGGAGGAAGAAATAAAAATATTTTT
>JAUZSV010421648.1:0-10731 GCA_034780495.1 Parotocinclus cesarpintoi
GCTACTTTTAACTCCTGTGTCAAAACTGGGCGTGAGAAAAGAGCATAAGAAATCAATGGCGCCACAGGTGTTAAAGAATAAGTCTTTTCCACAGCAGGACCCACTTGTGCTTTAATTGCACTTTTAATAAAACAGACATTTCATTTTCACAACAGCAATGTCTGGACATGGAGAGGAAGGGAAAGTGGGCCAGGGCTCTCTCTGCTGCTGGCCTGGATGTACTAGGAATAATTTAAAAGGTGACTTGTAAGTGTTGGGTTAAATGAAGGAAAGACATGTGATGCACATTCTTGTTCAATCTATCACATTCAGAACTGCACAAAGAGCCCTTACCACCTGTTTGTTTCCCTGCCTCTCCTTTATTTACAGACCAAATTAATTACATTCATTTATTTGACTAAGTAACAAAGTTCACCAATTATTTTACAGAGATGTGTTCATTCAGCCAAAATTGCTCAATTCAGCTTTAAGACTTTCTATTTTTAGCACTCTGTTACTCTATTTTCTTGGCACAAGATTTCTAACTCATTTCTAAGAATCCCTAAACTTGTGTTCACTTAAAGGGGAAGGTCACCAAACATCAGATACCTTTTGCATATGATTTTTTAAGCTCTCTAGACGTGTCTAACAGTTTTTATATTAGTATGTGCAGCTTTTCAGTATTTTCCCCAAAGTGACTGATTTAAAAAAAATATAAATAAATAAGATTCCTTTATTCATATATGTTGGCTTATTGATTTGCAATCATCAATTTCCTTAAAACATTGTTTTCTGTATTTAATGTAACTTAAAATAGGGAGTTCTTTTGTAGTTTTGTATTTTGTCACCATAGTTTATAGTTTTTGGGTGTTGGAGGTGGGAAAGCCCATTCCAGACTGGCACTAATTTAAGAACAATAACTGATTTTTGTACTGGGTAAGTAGCCACATAAAGTGCGTTGTGGATCATGGAAATAATCTTTTAAGCACATAAGTCAGTGTTTATTTTTACTTATTTGTGTTGGACCGTTTTTATATGGTATCATTTACCATATTATGTTTGCTTATACTGGCCCCTTATCAAATTAGCTATTGCTGCTTTGCTACTATCTGGCAAACACCTGGGGGAAAATCTTGAGAAATTGCAGATACATATATTCGCCTGAAGTTTGTTTTGTCTTTGGCTATGCATGCGCAATATGTGAATTGTGTATTCAACAACTGAAAGAGTGATACTGGTTGTGGTTATGATGTGCTGTTATTAATTAGTGTTTAACAAATAATTAAAGCATTCAGTATACAAACTGTCTGAGGTGCCTAGACATTGCTGATATTTTTTTTTATAAAACGTGAAATAAGGTGAACTTCCCCTTTAAGTCCCATAAAACAGTATTTATAACTATTTACATGAGCAATCATCATAAATTTTGCTATCACAAAACCATAGCACCAACCCATTTTAATCACCACTCCCCCTAATAGTCCCCATATCTATACCAGAAAAAGGAAATAAAATCTGAATTAACAGCCCGCTTTCATTGCCCCATTTGAACACTGTGTGTATTACTTTCCACCACACATTTGAAAAATGCATGCCTAACTTAATAGAAAAATGACAGTGCCTGTACAGAAAAAGACCCTCATATTCTTACCTCCACCCAACCAAAACCCCACAAATATGAAGCATGGTCAAAAGTAATTACTTTGTTCTCCTCAAGTCCTAGTTTTTTAAATTCCAAATTCTGAATTGCATCGATTGGCTGTAGAAAGTCAAAAAGGTGTTTTTGACCATAGTGGGACTGCAGAACAGGGTCTCTGAGGCAGCATTTGGCAATGGGGCATTTAAAAGGATATTGTTATTGAAAGTCAAAGGTGACGGGGGCTGGGATGACCATTATGATAGAGCTTCTGCTTGATATGCACCATATTTCCACTGGAGTCGTCCAGCTGTCGTAATTGTGTACGTCTACGAAGATCCCGCAAATTGCAGAACTGTGGGATCCAGGACCAGGGCGGCGTGTCTGTGAAATGTAATGAGAAAATAATCTTAATAAATGAAGGTAATTAGAGATTTAAAGTTTATGTACAGTTTATAAGCTTATATTGCAAAGTCTGTTAAAAGCATGGCTAACAATGCTTGACATACCAGTGCAGAACTAAACATTTGCTAGAAGATGCGAAAGAAAAATAATTATAAAGCAAACAAACCAAGTGAAATATGTACATACATACTGAATTTGTCCCAATCCTTAACTCGCATCACCACACAAATGCATTTGTTCTTCTAAGTGGCTTTCCTAGTTTTTGAAACAAGTCTGTGAGGTTGGCTTCTGATGTCAGACAATAAGCCCTGGCTCAATTATTTTATTCCGAGCATTTTCTCAATGATGGGATTGAGCTTAAAACTGTGGAAGCCATCCAAGTTCTTAATCAATCATTCTGTATGAATTTTGTTGAGGGACAGCAGGGCAGAAAGATGATGAACTGACTGAAACCTATTAATGTGTGATATTGAGAGGCACTGGGGTATCACTGCAACCAACTGTACTGCCACTGTTTATCTATGTAGAATACATTAATGTATGCTTTGCATTGTGTATGTGCTACAAGAGAGTGTTGCTGAAATGATTTATATAAAATATTTGGGTTTAGACAATGAAACTGAAACACGGTTTTAGACAAAGATTTGGCTATAGCAGCCCGGCCGTGTATATTGACCCTGTGGATCCTGATGGACAGTTCTGGTGGAAACAGGAGAGCTGAGATGCACATTTAATTTACTGCCATGATTTATTTTTATGTTTTTTATATACAATTCGGGTTAGCACCCCAACATCCCTTTCAGACAGCTTCCTCTTGTGTCCACAGTTAATCCTGCTGGATGTGGTTGGTCATTCTTGGTGGTATGCTGCCATTACCCTGGATTCCGTTGCTCTTGATACATCACAAAGACTTGTCTTGGTCACAGATGCACCAGAAAGACGTGCACCAACAACTTGTCCTCTTTTGAACTCTGGTATGTCACCCATAATGTTGTGTGCATTGCAAAGTTGTAATCAAAACTGTGCTCTTACACTGCTAATTAAACCTTCACACTCTGCTCTTACCGGTGCAATGTGCAATTAATGAAGATTGGCAACCAGGCTGGTCCAATTTAGCCATGAAACCTCCCAGTAAAATGACTAGTGTTTCAGTTTCATTGTCCAACCCCTGTATATAAGTGTGTACCTCAGTGGAATTTAGTTTTGTATCGTTTCTTTGTTTCGTTGGTTCACAGCGCCACACGGTGGAAAGAATTCTGGAGGGCTAACACATTACACGATCTTTCACCAGGAGAATTTGTTTTATTAAATTAATATTAAATTAAATACTGAATCAAACCAAAAATAGACAACACATTTGAGTAAATTTGTATTAGTTCCTTTGAAATTAGTCTTTGATTGTGAGTATATAAAATTAGGACGCAGATAATGAAGCGTGGTTAGTGTAGTTGAAAATGTTAGTAAGATGGAATCTTTTCAGCAAGGCATGTACACGTTTATATACTCTTTATATCATATTTTTTACATTTATAATCTCACAATAAATATAAATAGCATACATCTATATATAAATTGAAATAAGGAAACATTAACTTTAATCTTTAAATTAAACATTTATCTTTAATAAGATACACAGAGGCTAAATCTTTAGCTCATTCAAGTGATTCCATTGATTCTATGGTCTGACAGATATAGGCTATAATGTTCAGCTTGTGGTTGCTTTCATCGTTGATTTGAATTCTGTAGGTAAATCTAGGGTGACCATATATCCTCTATTTCTTGGATATGTGTTATTGTTGGGACCTAAATATCCATCTAATGGGGGGTTGTAAAACGAGTCAAACATCCAATTGAGTCTGGCTGTAAAAAAAAAACCTTTACATCCCAGAGACATACAGTGGTGCTTTAAAGTCTGCGATTTCTTCAGAATCAAACCAAAATAATTGTTGCATTGTTGCTCAATCAAACAAATCACATGAAAATAATTTATTGATGATTCAAATATTTCTTGAATAAAAAAGTATTACATATATGTGCATGGCAAAAGCATGCATTTTTTGAGTATCTGATGTGACTTCCTTGTGCATAAAACTCAGGGATGGTGGTGGGTTTCCACGCAAGAACCATTCACTTCATGTCCTGCAACATTTCTGTTCAACTAAGGACAAGACTTTGCCTTGCAAACAGCAAAATACTAACTTTCTTGTTTTTTAACCACTCTTTGATAGAACATATGTCCTTAGGATCAATATCTTGTTGATTGACTCACTCGCATACTCTTGAAAATTAGCTTATAGACAGATATACTCTGATTTTTGAAACTTGCAATGATTAAGAATTCTTTACTCTTCTAATAATCAAAAGCCAACTTGGACTAGATGCAGCAAAACAGGCCTAGACCAAGATACTCCATCATGATCTCCATCATGTTTCCCAGATAATATTGGGTTAATATTCTGGAATGTGTGTTTTCTTCAGAAAGAATGCTTCACAATTAATACAAATAGTTCTACTGGGTCTCATTTATCCACAGCATGTTTTTTGTAATAGCCTCCTGGCTTTTTCATGTGATCTTTAGCAAACTGCAGATGAGTGGCAGTGCTCTTCTAGAAGAGCAGTGGGTTTGTCAAGTCAAGTCAAGTCAAATTTATTTCTATAGCGCTTTTTACAATACAGAATTGTCACAAAGCAGCTTTACAGCAAGGCTTTACAACAAGGTTTGTCTTTGCAACCCTGCCTTGCACGCCACTATTGTTTAGTGTTCTGTTGTGGATTCATGATAATTAAACATCAACCATTGTGAGAGAGTTGCTCAGAAGTTACTCTAGTTTGACATGACTTGTTCTTGGAGTGAACTTTCTTTGATGACCATCACCTGAGAAGGGTTAAAGTGACCATGAGTTGATTCCATTCGTACACAATTAGGTCTGATTATGGACTGGTGGAGCCTAAACACATTAGATATGGTTTTGTAACCATATCCATATGCTTCAATAACTTTTTTTCTGATGCCATTACAATTTTTTTTCTTGAAACAATACCAAAAATTTTTTCACAAATTCCCAAGCACCACTGTCCATAATCCATGGGTGATCTGCAAAAAGACACTACTTGTCCAGGATTTGGCTTTCATTTTATGTTGATGTTTACATTGTACAGTAGCTATATACTGTGTGGATCTTTGTGTTGACTTTATTCTTCATAAACACACATACACACATCACTGGTCATCACTATCTCACAGTCATTAATAGAGAGTTTGTCTATAGCGTTCTTTAGGTGCCACTAACTGCTGGCTATCATTGGACATACTCCTGGTGTGGCGATCTGAGGAGCCATCGCATAATAACAGTTTGTTATATTTAGGACATCCTGCTGCCACATGTTGCCGCTCATGGCGGGGCTTCCAGTTGGCATTTTTCAGTAGGATAATGGTTTCTTCTTTTTGGTGCGTTATTTTTGTCAATGGGTGTATTTTAACTGTATTTAAAGTATTGTGAATACATTATCCTGTTGATGTTTTTACTGGAATCATTATTAAAATAATATGCTGATGGTTACTTACAGTAAATAAATTAACTGTCACATGACTTAGCTATGCATTTACGCATCAAACCTGCAACTGTATGTATGCAACTCCAATCATCCTAGAGCAAGTTCTTTTCTCTATGAAGTCAAATCAAAGTACATTTGGTCCCCTGTCTTGGGTTATTCCTGCCTTGTGCCCTTGGCAACAGCTTTCCCATAACCACGATTAAGTAGAAAGTTGAAAGTATTAGAGATGAAAGTATTAATTCATCACAGTTCATCATATATTAGTCTAAAATTACTAGTGCAATAAAAAAACACATACTACATCATTTTAAGACTTCAATGGCTAATTTGTTATAGTCCATTTCTGCAGTAAAGACAGCATGCACTCCAGCTCCACAATTGTGCTAAAGATTTCATGATTCTTCTTTTCTCAATATGATTTTACAATATTCCAAAGAGCTTCTTTTGATGTTACTGAATGCTTGGCATTCTCTGTTCCATAAATGCTCAATAAAGTTTAAATCATGTGACTTTAAATCTCTTCTTTGTTGGTTTGGATTTATTTATCTAATAATTGTTGCTCATTTTTAGTGTATGGTTTATACATTTGCATAAAAAATGCTACAGATTTCAATAACCTTACATATAGCCCAATAACCCTTTAATGACAGAAAGTCAAACAATAAGTAATATAATTAAAATATATAAAAATAGTAATATAGGAAAAAAAAACTTGTTTTAATTTACCATAGCTCACAAGATAAGTGTAGGACTACTATTACTGCTGAATGAAGGTGCTTTTTAATAATGATGGTCCACAAGCAATAAGAGTGATTATGTGTATTTTTGAAAATATGTACATCTTGGAAACGATACACAAAGTATTAGACAGGGAAAGCATACAATGTGAGAGATGCGGAAATTAGTGCCTTTTTATGTCTTTATCTGATATTTATGGCAAAAAAAGGTTCAACTAGGGTAAGCAAAAAGCAAATTATGTCTTGTAATGTGTAATATTTGTAGATCTATGCAAAATGATGAAGAAAACTTTCTGCTCAGTGCAGCACAGCTACAGAAATAAGCATAATTTTTTATTACTTTCTAAATGTATCAAAATATAATTATTTTTAACGTGTTTTTCAAACTTTTTCACTCTCTTCTCACCCATGCTGCCAGTGAGTTCTTGATGTTGAAACATGCATCTTAATCATGACTAAAGATGATATTTGAGAACTTGATTTATGTATAAGAGCTGCACCCTCATTTATCTGACTGATTACTGGCAATTAAACTAGAAATTACATATTTATAAATAAAATTAAAAAAATTATCTTCAGTGGCTAGGGAATGCAGGTAGAGGAGAGTTAGTGGAAATATGTGCGTGTGAGAAACACTGCTCAATGTTTCTCAGACTTAAGGACTCTCATCCGCTGCAGTTAATCTATTTTCAGCTTTCATTGTTCCACGCTCACAAATGCCTTTTTGTGCTTATGTTTAGCCCATGATCACACATTTCATTAAATAAATGATTTAGACACTAAAAGTTATTTCAATGTGTTTTCTGAATTGTAGTTTCACTGTCTCCTTTCTTTCATTAATCTGATATAAACCTATTTTGGTCAGAATATTCTGTTTCACTTTTTGCTGCATATTAATTTTTGTGAGAAGTATATAATTACCATTATGCACTTGTGTTATAAGTAATCAGTGTGTGTGTTGAGAGGAGGAGGAATGACAAGCCAATGCAATTTATAAAAGCAGGCACACAATAGCATTGACATGTCACACTGCTGAAACAGTCTGTATATGTAAATACACTAATGGCTTCTGCTTTTAAAATGTAGAAATCTAGAGATTGTATAAATCCATTCAGCTTACAGTAACTGCACCAAGTTTGTCTCGGATTATTTACTGTGTCTGACTCTCACATATCTGTACACTCTCTTCTCCAGCTTCAGTCTGCAACTCCGCCTCCTCTTCTCCTTCTTCCTTAGCATTTTGGTCAGGATGGTCAATCTCGCCTTGGGTGTCCTCACTAGCCCCTTCATCTCCTTCCCTCCGGAAGAGGAGTTCTTCTCCCTGGATGACCTGCTCAGTGGTTTGCCAGGTGCCGTCTGCCGCCTCGTATTGCTGGTAGAAATCTGAGTCTGCCTGGAACATGACCAGTGCTTGAGCCGTGTGGATTCGTACGTGCTGCGCCAAAGAGCTAGCGTCTATGAACTTTTCACCGCAGGAGTCGCACGCATAGAGGATCTGAGTGTTTGGATCTAGTGGTAAGGAAGAGACAGAAATTATTATCCAAATGATCACTATTCATGTAAAAATGTAAAAAGATGAATGTGTATAATGGGTGATTTCATATTTTGATTATACAGTACATGTGTCAAAATTTAGTTCTGTATTGATTATCACTTTCCATTTGCCCCAGGTCTAGTCTAGTCTAGTCGGTCACTTAGTTCACAATCATTCACAATCATGAATCATCTTATGCCTCGGACACGCTACACAACTTGCACAGTCGTCAGATTGCTGTACTGTTCATACTAGATGAATTGCTTTCTCCACTCAGGAGTCTTTTTACAACTGATCAGTGACAGGGGGCGGCTGGGGGGCTCACACATTACACGATCTTTCACCAGGAGGAATCGCCGACGAATCTGTCTGCTCTCCAAACTGTGTTTTGTTATGAACACACATGCGAGAAGTGATAAGCAGGGGTGTCCCGACTTTGTGCATGGACATCTTATCTTATCCATATCTAAAATATGGACGGCAGAAATAAACAAGCGATATGAGTTTTTTGGAAGTTGAGCTGCAGCGAGAAAAGGAAGAGAAAAGAAAATGGGTGAAGGAATGGATCGAAGCTATGGCTGGTGCCATGCCTTCAACTCTTGCCCCCTGGTTTTCACTCACTCAGCAAAGCGTTCAGTCATAAACTGGTCGCAACACTTTTCACACTACAGGATTCGGATTTGGTGACAAGTCCAGATATTATACACGCGAGTGATTGCCAAGCCAGTTCTGAACATTCCACACCACACTATTTTACCTCACTGGCATCAGTGTTAATCAGGGCTAAAGTCTTATAGTGTGAACTTTGCATCAGTCCACAATAACTTGATGACCAAATCAGTTGGCTACTAAAATAATAGTTTATTTACTAGGAATGCTTTTAAATTACCGTTTACTGCACAGTTAACTAAATTGTGATGGCAGCCTCAAGAACCGCAAAAGTGTGGAAGAATTTCACACTCAACTAAAAGAAAATGTTCCAGATAGCTGGAATTGGAGCACCCAGGCCTACATTTGCATATTTACATGTAGGTTCTATTGGAATGTTAATGGAGTTAAAAAGGATATGATAGTATCTATTATTCACAATGAACCTGCTCACATTCCAAATAACATATCCAGTTTTAATCATTGCATTGTTGTTTTAACATCGTCGACCCAGATGTTTTTTGGCAAACATTCTCAATTTAGAGAATAAGCAGAAAGCTGAAGGAGGCAGGAAAGCGAACTGTACAGGTGCTACAAGCTTTAGACATTCTTTCACCCTTCTGGTTCTCCTGCATCCATGATTCACACAATGACTCTGGTTACATAGGGAACTCTGTGGGCACAGCCTTGCTCACCAGTGGAAGAATTCAAGGTTGATCAAGGCGACAGTCTTTCCACCAGAGCTTCATAAGTAGACCCTTACCTTTTTCTTTTTGCAGTCCCCAGGGTTTCTTGTTATAGTTGGTCTCTACAAGCTTAAGTAACATATATTGATAATTTCCTAGGTAACTACTCTTCCACTGAACTCTGCTTGGCCACCAAGGTTTTTGCAGTGCTCCCACTGCCCCATAACATTCCTGTTCCTGCTGTTCTGTAAGAATTGGTTAACTCAAATAGGTTAAATATCTTTGCCTCACCAGCTTCCTGTACTTTTTCCACTGCCTTTGTGATCTCTGCTTTCAAAGCTTCTGTTTCATCCGCAGATACAGATGCTGCTACAGGTACCACTGGATCAAACAAATACAAGACATTGTCACAATTATCATTACTTTTAGACAAATCATCTCAGACAGGCACCGATCATATTCTTCTACCTGTCAGCTGTGCTACAGTGCTGGCCGCCAATGCTTCAGTAGCCAAGGTTACAATATCATCCGTTGTGACTGTAACAATGTTGACCTCGTTCTCGTCCAGTTCTGAGGCAGAGGCAGAGGCAGTAAGCATCTTCTCTTCTCCACTGTCTTCCTCGGTTACCACGAGTTTCTTCATGCCCGCTTTGCCCTGGTGTACGGTCTTAACATGGGATCGAAGATTGTCCACACGGTTAAACCCACGTCCACATTTGTCACAAAGAAAAGGTTTCTCCCCTGCGATCAGACAGATCACAAAAGAGTAAATAAGAATTAAGAACACGCTGAAAAAGCATTATGTATTTTTCAGTTTACATTCTGCTTATCCAGTCTTAAAGATCACTGCACTTTGTAATTCTACACACATACAGAGTGTAGTACATCTATTCCTCTACAGACTTTTCTTTATTATGTAATGTCTATGGGTAGGGTGCTTCCTGCTAGTGTGTGTACTCTCTCTCATTCTCACACTCACACACACACACACACACACACAGACGTAAATGGCAAGTATAAAAACAAATGATTTAGTCCATTTAAATCAACTGTTGAATAACAAGAATTACTTAATAACGCAAAAAGTTTAGATTACGATAAACTTAATGATTAAACGCAGAGAGACACACCCGACTCGGTTTTGACAACAATCCGTGTCTTCCTTATCCTGAGACTGCGACGAGAATGCTCATTTAAGGTTTCAAGGCTGTCCTTGTGCTTTTAGTATTTGATTATTACAATTCATAGAACAGTTTTTTCACACAATCCAAAATTTTCATTTAAATACATAATAATTTGTATAAATTATGTCCCTCTTTTGAACATCCTTCAAGCTACATTTTTTAACAATAAGTCCTGGCATGCACTCGCCATTCCAATTAATTAAAGTTGTGTAATAAGTAGGGCTGCAACAACGAATCGATAAAATCGATAAAAATCGATTATAAAAAATGTTGACAACAAATTCATTTATCGATTTATGTCTTACTCGCTTTTACATATCCGCTAACATCACCTGTGGCGCTTCATAAACGCTGGAAAAAAATAAAT
>JAUZSV010421659.1:0-10731 GCA_034780495.1 Parotocinclus cesarpintoi
TCTTCAACGCTTTTTCAGTACTTACATTTACATTTACAGTATTTAGCAGACGCCCTTATCCAGAGCGACTTACAAAAGTGCTTTAAGACACTTTTGTAAGTCTTAAAGTTTAAGTTAAAGTTTAGTTTAACTTAAAGTTTAGTTTAACTTAAAGTTTAGTGCACTGAACAGCAAGTACTGAGATGCATTGGAGATCAAAGAAGATCAGGATTGTCTTAGAAATCTATTTCCACAATCAATTAACATTTCGTGTTTCGAAAGTTATCAACACAGAAAATTCTCAAATTAAAATCTTGTTCATTACCACAGGTAACTAAAGACAAAAATTGGCAGCCTTTGCAAAAGGTCCACGACGCAGCACGCAACGTGTCCTGTGTCTTTAAACTCACCCTGCATACAAGACATGTCTTTCCAGTTATAACTCTTATGATCACGACCGTTAAAACAAACAGCTGTTGATTGGATGGACATCAAACAGCTCGCATCTATAGTAAATTACACAGAGTCAACATTAGCCAAGCAATACTTCTAGCTACAGTTAATGATCTTATTTCAGCAAGCAAAAAGGTTTGATTTGTGCTCCATTATACAGGATAAATCTTCAAACATTATGGTAACTTAAGACAGATTACTGGCCTAAAATAATGAAAACAGTTTTTGCCCCCTTTTGCTCAGCCTTAGTTTCCTACCAATTTTACTGGTGAGGGTCATGGTGATTTATCTTGTACTCCTTTACTTAACTAATCAATACAGAACATGCACTCAGGTACACAATCCCACCACTACAGGGACACTACAGGGTGTGCTGAGTCCCAATGCTGCCTTTCAGCCGGGTCATTGAGTGACGGAAGACAGAACAAGGCTGTCAGCTCATCCAGGTCTCACTTATGCCTGGACCCTGTATTCCTCAGGAGCATGCATCTCAGTCCCAGCACTGAACTTTATTTTTAGCCTCTAAGAACTTGTCAACACAATGTAGTAAAATGTACAAAAATTTATTTCAGTATGGTCACAAGCCACTAATCTGTATCAGTGTCTCTTCAGATTTGCAATAAATGTAATTACTTAACATAAATCTGTATTGACAAAATAATCAAACAGACACAATGAAATTCAAACTAAGAAAAACTAAGTACCTTCCAGCCATTGTAAAAATGATTAAATGTGCCTTTATCACTGGTCAGTCGGGGACCGTGGTGACATATCAAAGGTCCAGGATTCAACACTGCTGCAGTAGAATTTACTTCATTTTGGATTTAACACTTCAAATATTTTCATATTCCATTTTTCTTTCTATAACGTAGAATAACTTAAAACTTTCTTGACTTCTTTTGTACAAACCTTGTCTGCAGTAAGTAAGTATTACCAAAACTGTCAAATTACTTTGGTATGTTAAAGACAGACTTTCTGCCACTAATAAGTGGAGCACGGATGACATGGCTGATGACATCTAGAACTCTGTGCTTGTTTGAGTGGTTATAATGCTTGTGGAGGTCTAAATCATTTGTAGATTAATTAATAAGCAAAGAAACCTAGAGGGATCTTTTCAGGACAATGCTTATTAATTTTGAGTAAATCTTTATAAGCCTGAAACCTTCTGAAGGTGAATAATAGAAATGTCAGAGAGAACTATAATGGAGCAAGACTGCCCTCTGCCGTTTCTAGTATGGAATATTCAACTATGAATCATACAATACGAAATTTGTTCACAATAACATGCCTTTTTATTGTCTCTGAATGTGTTAAACAAGCCAATGACTAAATTTCAGCGTAGCATCCTAATGTAGTTTTTAGTAAGTTTTAGTGAGTTTGCCTCCAAGTTCCCCAGATCATAAACCAATTGAGCATCTAGGGAACGTCAGACCCATGGAGGCCCCATCTCACAAACTGAAGGATCGGCTGCTAGCGTCTTTGTAACAGATACCACAGGACCCCCTTTTTGTACAAGTTCAAGGCTCAATGGGTCAGAGACTTTGGATGTCCTACACAATTTAAAGCAGGCTGGTTTTACTCGTGTGGCTGATATGCAATCTATAATACTAGATTATACATGCCATAAAAATAATAAATAAATGTATACACAGTATAAACTCATTTCATTTGCATGTTTTTATATGATCAGATGCAATATAGAAGTCAGCCCTCAGACCACCTGTTGGTACGGACTTGGGGTCCAATATTGCGCAGCACCTTAATGAATGATCAAATAACTCAATGCAGCCTGCTCATTGATCTAAACATTCTGTCTCATCTGTATTGATCTGCTCCATCAGTTAGATGATTTTGGCCTGAAGTTGGTTAAAGGTCGTGTTTGATTAACCGTATGGACACTGAATGAATGAATTCAGAATATAAATGCATTAAAAACACTACACTTTGAAACTCGTGTTATCCACTGTTAGAAAACACTTAAATCAATGTATACATTTCTCATTCGTTCTCAAATCCTAAATGTCTTACTTTAACCTTGCATCCCACCCCTTAACTACTCTCATCACAAAGGATTTAAGATATAAAAGCAAGTTGGGGGTCTAGCTTTCACCTGGATTCACCTGAATAGTTAGGGAAAATTGCAGACATCCCTAATGGACGTCCTGCGTGTTCTGCAGACTCAGCGTAGTTCTCCCAGCTATTAATCTTCACTGTCAGTAACAAATGGTACGTTACAAAGTGCAAGAAGCAAAGCCATCTGATAATTTTGTTATGAGGTTTGATAAAGTAGGTATTTTCAAATAAAGTATGCTTACTAGAGCTACAAAACAACACTAAATATAATGAGAAAAATAATAATGAGGAAAAAAAAGACATCATTATGTTTCTCATTACTGAATCACAATCATTAATCTTGCTGGGAAACTAAATACATTTACTGCACTTTTACTAGTCTCCAATATAACACAAAAATCAACCGAACTGGATTAAATTACTAAATAAATTCGACATGTTGAGCCAAGATGGTTTTCTGCTCACTCCAATTACGGTTATCTCAGTTGAGAGAAGTTATTTCAGCTACAGTAGCCTTTCTGTCAGATCAAACCAGTCTAGCCATTTCCCACTGACCTTTTTTAACAGCAAGGTATTTTCACCTTAAATCAGCAGTTTCTGGAATACTCAGAACAGCCTGTCTAGCAGTAACCATGCACTGTGTGTCAGTGAGAGAGCCTCAGAAGCCAGCTACACTCTTCTAACTGAGGGCCACAGTCAGTCAAAACAGTACAATACTAAAGCATTTAGTGCAGGTGTTTCAGATGCTATGCCATTTTAGAGGCGAAATGTTCATTACAACAGATCAGTTTTCCACACATATACTGCATTTAGCATTTTCTCCGAAGGCAGAGGTGAACATTTGAGCACCAATTGTCAGGTAATGCTAAAAACACAGTATGCCAAAACCAAACCCCGTGAGGATGTACGTGATCACATGACACACCGGTCAGGGCACATATTTGCTTCCTTAATACGTATGCATTTTTGCACCGTGTCCATGTATTTAAAGCTTAAAATGTGCTAGTATGAGCTGATAAGTTGAAACTGAAATTCTATTTTGTTAATGGGTACACGGCTTTAGGAATTTAGAAACTGGTTCGGAATTGGAACCCAGCTTAGATAATCATCTCTAAAAACAATGCTAGATTATTATAGGGTGAAACATTGTTAATCTAGTTAATTATGTTTGTGATGTCACCCACTGGGCTCACATTAATATTTATATAATAATTATATAATAAGGTTAAAAACTGGGCTACTTATGATTCATATAAATCTGAAAACAGGTTCTCATGTATGTTGGTTGGTGAGTAGAATTTATTAGGAGATGCATATATGGGATGCCCTGTATGAGTCCCACTTTCCTGCAGAAAGTAACAAGGACGAGCTCGTTTATAAGAAAGATGTCATCAAATGTACAAGGCAGCTGTGCTGAAAGACTTCACTCTGTCTTCTGTATGGTAGATTAATCATTTTAAATAATTAAGTGATATTTGAAGCATGAAATCAGACAAAGCACACACTTAAAAAGCCCATTGTGGATTACAAACTACATTTTATATGTATTGAAAATGAGACTGACTTACAGCAAGTGCTTTGGAGAGCCTTGTACGAAAATCATTCAGTACAATGGTGATGATATCCTGGTGAGGAATAAAGGCAAAGCCATTCTGCAAGAACACTTTCCTCGTCCGCACCAAATCCAGCGCATCTTGAAATGGGACCTGCACCAGAAGTCATAATTAACACATATCTATGAGTCATGCTTCCGCCACACCGCTAGAGGCTCAAACTAAATATGACACAAGGACAATTTCATGGTAAATTCAGTCCCCAGCGGATCACTGTTGCTTTACAGAACCCGTTCCAATGAAATTCACCCTGTGGGCAAATTCAGTATTAAAATAAAAACAGAACTGATTTCAATTAAACAGAAAGAGCAAGTAAATATGATATCCATTTAGACACATCATCTAGCCCAAAGCCATTAAAACAGGCTGTTATTTTCTACTGCCTCTCAAAAAAAAAAAGCCTTAAAGCAACCAGCAAGTTAAACATTGACTGAGGCGTTAGATGAATATGACTTTACTTTGTAGAAGTCTTGTTCTGCAACAGTGGTTCCACTGACACCATAGCTGGAGTTTATAAGTTGATCCTTTAAATTTTTCTTTTCATCTGCATTTATCTGTCAAAAGAACAAAAGACAAGTCAGGCACTGAGCTGAAAAGCAGACAAGCTTAAAAAATCAAATTCAAAGCAAAAGCACCAACAATTTGCAGCGTTAAAAAGTGACTGGTCAAATTAGACCTTTGATCAGAACCTAAAATTTCAGATAAAGAAAAGCACAGAATTAAATTTTTTAAATTGCTCAAACAGACATGTTTTGTGGTGGCTTCTACTTAAAGACTTGAAAGCATTGTTTGTTTGGCCGGCTTTTTTTTTTAACATCACTATTGGCACCCGTAGCCATCTAAGTGACACACGCTAGGTCATGTCCATGTAATAGTTAAGGGGGTGTATTGCATTGATCACATATGGGCAGACGTTCTCCCTGTCTGATACGACATCTTGTGTATGTTGTCTGATCTAGTCTTTCTCTGGTTAGGAGTTTTGGTTGTGTAAAAATGTTGGGGTTTATTTTGCGAAGTGATATCGCAGTGTCCTGGAATCCAGCACAGGCAGATATCATATTTACGTTTTTTGAGGGTTTGAGAGTCTTCATTGGGTGGTGGCGTGATATTGACTTCAGTTCTCGAAGGCAGGATATGGAGTCTGTGCACATTAGTGTTTTGGGTAGTTTCGGTTTTTCGATGTACGATTTGTCATTTGTAGTGCATATGCTTCTGCTGTGTAGATTTAGCTATGAGGTGGGAGGTTTTTCTTTGGTTTGTACTAGTTGATTTACTAGTGCTGCTAATACAAGGTTTTCTGTTTTGGAACCATCCGTAAAAATAGGGTATGGGTATGGATTTTCTCTCTGATGTTCAAGAATTTCTTTAGGTACTTATTGGGGTGCATGCCATGGCCATTATTATATTAGTTGTTGTTTTTTTTCATTTCTATTTTTAAGGTTTCAGGGTGTTGTTTAATTATTTGGCTGAAGGGCTGGATCTTGTTTGGTTCTGGGTTGTAGAGGTGGATATATGGCAGGGAGAAGGTTGCATCGTGTGCTGGGTTATGTGGTTTTACACAGAGTTTGGTGAAATATTTGAGAGCGAGCATCAATCTTCTGTATTTGAGGGCAGGTTTTTGGGCTTCCACTTCAATGCTTTACATCAGGGATGTGCAAAAGCCTCCTAGTGCTATTCTAATGCCTTGGTGGTGTACAGTGTCCAGGTTTTTAGGTATGATTTCCAGGCTGGATGAAAGCAATGCACGGTTCCAATCCATCACTGAGCACACAGCTCCACCTCCTGTTCAAATCAACTGCAGTCACAAGGCTATGGAAGGTTTGAATTGAACAATTTTGTATAACCAAATTTCAATTCAAGTAAATGCACAGACCTTAATCCTATCGATTCCAAAGTGTATAGCATAACCTTATGGGGGGTCCTGCAGAATGGTTTTCCTGATATGAACTGGTTATTGTGTTAGGAATTAAATGAACAGGATATTTTCTTATGGGATAATTCATTTATAAAATAAATATCCTCCAATTTTTGCGAGTATAGTAAATATAGCTGAAATTCCACTCCAACTCCAAATGGTACTCCACTCACCCCGATCGAACGTAACCAACAAAAAACAAATATTCTTACGGTGTCATATTTTAGATTATTTCTGTGCAGAAAATCAGTCTTGGTCTTTGGAGGAAGGTCGGAGAAACGGTAACGGAAGAGATCCATCTCCTGCTGGATGAACCACCGCCTAAGATCTTCTCTGCAATAAAGTTTAAACAATATTAAACAAGGAAATTATTGTTTTCCAGGACACAAGACTGCAGTCTCCACTCAACAGGACTGTTTTATAACTTGTGTGTATATTTATAAAGCATGTTACTATTTCCAACTACCAGCACAATACTTCTTTTTGATCAGACGTACAAATTAAATTGACTAACGTATTCCAAACAACTGCTTACCTTAAAAAGTAAAGGGCCTAAGAGGTGCAGGAAATGGATTTTACACATTAAAATCTTTTTAACAGAGTGAGCACTAAAAATGCTGACATGACATATCTGATCTGTAATTTAATAGCCAAACACTACTGCATTTGCTAAGAACGCTCACATGATCCCTGACAGATCCATTTAGTGCCATTTGGTGCAGCACCGACTCACTAACCATAGACCAGGGAGCAGAGAGACTCCATTTGGATAGATTATGCAAATCTCAGACAGACAGGCAGCCACTCAGGCTGGACGAAGAGAAACCTGACCTGTACATTTTGTATCATCTACAGTGCTTAAACTGTATGCTGGAATGCTGACCAGCAGAATGATCAAGCAGAGGGGTCAAGTTACAGGTTGTGTTCCTCATTGCTCATTTTGAAAACCAACTAGCCATCAGAGGTCAGCGATGGGGGTTAACAAAAAGGGGACTAACAAAATATGTAAAGAAACTGATGGACTATAATCTTTAATTGTATGATGATGGGAACATTATGCTGTGGTGGTTTTTCTTCTGACAAATGGTCAGGCTGGAATAAGGATGATGAATGCTGATGTTTGGGGAAAACCCTGCCCCCAGCTGGACAATTAAAACATGCAGGTGATGTATCTGAAAATTTTAAAATCTATGGATGAGCTTGGAGAGAACAGTCCGATTCTGTACACCATAACATTTTAGTAAAACTCATAATTAATGAATAAATAAACTGGACAAACATTACCCAGTGCATGTGTGTAAAGCTGGTAGAAACATCAACACAAATCGTAATTAAAGCAAAAAAAAAATAAAAAAATTAAACTACAGCACTTATAACTCAAGTGATGGAAGTAAAGCAAAATATGTAAATAAATCTGGAAAAGTAATACATCTGGTTGCTAGTTCTCAGACTAGATGTAATTTGCACACTGTCCACTTCACACAACTTCCAACAAAGAAATACACTTACGTTTGGCAGTACGCTAGACGGAGAATAAAATGGGAGATGTGGTCCTTCCTTCTTTTCTCATATTCACTGGGTCCAACTTGATTCTTGCTCATGCTAGAGTCATCCTATATAAATTCAAAACAGAATAGGTAAAGAACATAAAAGTGGAAGGTGGTTTGAAGAGAAACATAAAAATTTGCAACATCATCTTACCGCTTCCAGTTTGTATGGGAAGTTGAGATTTGAAATCTCAGAATGAAGCTTTTTGTAGTAATCATCTGATGTTTTAACATAGCTTACTCCAAGATTCTCCACGGTCTTCAGCACTGTAAAAACCAGCAATCAAACATTTTTTGTGTAACAATACAAAATATCAGTGCATAAAGTATGCTCTTGTTCAACAGGAGGAGGTAGTGTGGTTTCTGTTCAAAGTGTCTCACATTTCAGCCTTTCCACAGCAAAGCTCTCAAACTCCACCAGTGAGATGTTCTCCAGTGGAGGCTGACCATAAAACTGAAGACAGTGGGCATACTGGTCATTCTGGGATTTTACAGTCACCTTCTTTCTATTGCATCCAAACTGCATTGTGATGTTATGCCTAACCGGGAAACAAAAAGAAAACATTGTACTTGACTTCGAACAATATTAGCCAGGGTCCTGGGTAACATACTTCCCCAGGTCCACTATTACACTACAACATGACTGGTACAAACTGGACCTAACGAAATATCGCGATAACACAACCTGTAACAGGAAAACGGCTCCAACTATCGCGATATGACATACGGACACTTCTCCCTGCGAAATTCAAACTGTGGACAGGTATGCTATAGCTACGTTTAAACTCCATATAGCGTTACGTAACAATGTTCGAAATCGTGAATGGTTAAATATGCGAACTACGAAATAAATTAGGCGTTACGCTAGTTACGCTAAACTACCTAGCTAGTTGGCTAGATAAAGCTAATAGCCCAGTGTTCATTTAAAAACGTTCTCGCAGTGTTTAGTAATAACTAATGCATATTTATATTTATCGTTAAAGCATGGCAAACATATCTAAATACGACTTAAATCTCTAAAAAAAAACAAAAAAAAAACAGCAGCTCACCCAAAGTTGTGTTGCTACCTGACGTCAGACTCCCGCCAACAAGCCGGTCCGAACTGAGCGCGCGACACTGACGTCACATTCGAAACCCACCAATCAAATAAGGTTGCGTCACTCGACTCCGGCTCTGTATTAGAGCCACAGTGCCACCACGTGCACACAGATCCCATTGCACTATAAATGTATTTATTTAATCAACTTTAATGTCGTTGCACAGTACGAGTACATGGCAACTACTAGAGGTGGGCGATACCGGGAATTTTGATATCGCTCCGATACCAAGTAAGCACAGGGCCAGTATCGCCGATATCGATACTTTTTAATATTTAAGCTTCATAGATCTAAAGGATCCAAAAGACCCAGGAATGAACTTCGCAAAACATTGTATATGACAACAAAATACTTTATTATAACAATCAATATTTTTTTAGAAACAATTCAACAGTAACAAAACAAAGTTTGCCTTAACATTAGGAAAATAAATCTTTTTTTTTTTTAGGTAAAAACAACCAAAAACAAAATCTCCTGCCAGGTTTCTGGTGATCTCCTCAGCTCTTGGGGAATCGGCTGAGGGAAATAATAATATAATAAGTCTTTAACCTGTATGTAATCATGTGTTGTTGTTTTTACTTCTGTTATGTTTAAAGTCACTATAAATTTCATACTTGTATTACTGTGCAAATATTCCTTGGAGATAAATTGTTCTGTTCATAATGTTTTTTCTAGTCACCTCTCATGTATCTTTCAATCCTTTTGTCATTTGGTTTCCACTGTGTGCACTTACATGTTGCTCTAATTCTATAAAATTCCCTGTTGTGAAATAATTAAAGCTTTATCTAATGTGTGCTGAGCACAGCACTGACAGAGAGTAGAGTTTGATGAATCCGCGTGCGCAGCAGTCAGTGCGTGCGGGAGAATAAAAGCTTGAGGATCGATCTTTTTACACGAGTATTGATTCATATCAATACCAGCGTTGGTATCAATATTATCGATATTTGGATCGATCCGCCCACCTCTAGTCATTACTCGTCCTCAGTATTAAACTACAACGGTCTGAGTAAGAAGTTAATGTTCGTGTCTCCTCGTGCATTCCCAGGTAGGAAAACGACAGCTTTGTACATAAAAAAACGCTGTTTCTTATTTCTTATCAGTTGTTACAATAATAGACCCCCTATAGTTTAGTTTCTTACTTGAAACAGAAACAGGAAATGTTAGAACTGATATAGACACAGTAACCACACAAAACAGGGACAGGACACAAGATTAAAATTAAACAAATTAAAGATGTTTTCCCTTCTGATTTTCATTTTCTACTGTCCAAGTAAGTACATTTCATGTAAGTAAGTACATTTTTATTATTTTACATGTTTACATCAATTGCAGAATAGACATTTTACATATCCATAATACACACCACTCTTTAGAAGAAATTTATCAGTCATTAGTAATATATTATGATTTAATAGAAACATAAGGAATATATTAGCTTTGAGTAACAGTAGTGTTTGATTTTTATCACTATGCAGATACTGACAGTAGAAACTGGGCAACGAGGCAATTTACTCTTCAAGCTGGATCTTCTGTCACCATCCTCTGTCATTATGATATGTAATACTTAGAACATACGAAATACTGGTGCTATGATTATTAAAACCAATATAATTACTGCAGAATTCTGGCTTATGGCAATAATACAGAGGGAAAAGTGACAGTGACTGATAATCCAGCTAAGAGTTTCTTTACTGTTACTATGAGAGATCTACAGTTGGTGTACTGGTGTACTGGAGAGATGTACTGGTGTACTGTGGAGATTAAAGAAGTGTTTCAGCAAGATATTACAGAAGACTTTTATTTTACAGTATCACAGTCAGGTATGACATCAAATGGACAAACTTTAATAATAACTATATATCTAATATAATAATTATCCCTCTATTTAGTGCAGTTTCTTATATTATTAAATCTTTCTTTTAATTTTATTTTGCCCAACTTTGTGAGCAGTGTATATACATACACATACACACACACACACACACACACACATTATATATATATATATATATATACATTGCTGTAAAAAAGTGTTGAGTAGAGTGGATTGATTG
>JAUZSV010421670.1:0-10730 GCA_034780495.1 Parotocinclus cesarpintoi
TCAGTCTACATTAATCACAGTTGCTTTTAACTGAGCCATAAAGAGGCATGTCTGTTAGAGCATTGTCTGTACAGTCAGCATGCTGTTCGAAGTGATGTTTGAACTCATTGAGTCAATAATGATCACTGAATAAGTTTTATTTTAATCAGTATAACTTTCAAATTGATAATTTGCTGTAAATCATTTACTAAAATTGAGAGTAGGGTAAAGAAAAGGGCTTTGAATTGGGCTGGGCTTAACATGGCAGATACTACAAATGTGCCTGGATGAACCTCAGGATTAGATTAGTACATCCCTAAATAAATTAAATGGCTTTGCACCAGTAAGCCTGTCTTAACCCCTTGATATTAGCATATGCAAGACAAAAACTGTTAGATATGCACTGTATTTGGAGCGCAGGTGAATATATGGGTATAATAATATTATTATATTATATATTAATATATTAATATAATATTATTCGGTTAGGGAAACTTTTACATTATGCACTCTTATGTATTCCTTCTGAGTTTTATTAATTTACTCTTCTTTGGCTTTATTTTGTTTATTGAAAGCTCACGTTGTTTGTATGTATTGGAAGTGCATCTTACAATATCTGTTGACTTGCTTTAGAAAATTCATGTTATTTCACTTAACGTTGTTTTCCTAAAAAAAGTAAAAATTATTACTGCAACACATCACAATAAAGCATAGCTGTTTTTCTATGTCACTAGTCAAAATGAAAATTTGAGTGCTGTAGTTAATATAGGTTGAAGAAACACCCTTGTACTACATTTTGTTTGTCATTGATTAAATCCAAGAGCAGATCCCACAGATTGCTTGGGCAGTAATTGTTAGGATTTTGAGTTTATCTGGCACACGGTGCCGGAATTGTGATCGTGTGCATGTTTGTTTAACTCCTTCAAGAAGAATTGGAATATCCCCATGGGATTTTGTGTAAGTGTGTTGGGGCACTCTGTAGTAGTATCTGCTTTATCTAGTTATTTATTCAGCCTGCAATTTAGATCTATGGCTCTTCTTCTTGCAACACTTATTTTAGGACACAACAATGCATGAAATTGAGTATCTGTTCCCATACATGCGTAGCATATGTTTAGCATATGACACCTAAGCAAATGTCTGTGCACTCCACATGTTCATGAAAGAATAAATCAGCCATGATTTATTAACACCCAAGTTCTTCTGTCCTTTCTTTTCCGAACACAGCATATCATCCAGGATGCCAGATCTGTGCATAGACTGTGCATTTCCTCTTCCCGCTTTTTTCTTTCTCATTAGCTCTATAGTAAGAATGACTATCATTGTTTAAACCAAAGTGTGGCATTTCCTCTGGCTAGCTGACATCAGGGTGCCTGACCTTGGTCTTTATACCAGGTTTATGCTTCCTAATGTGACCAGCAGTTTCCTTTTATGTAGAATTTTTTGGGGGGGACTAAAAATTGGCAAAGTGGATGTAAATTTAAACAAACATGGAAAAAAGTTTTTGCATTTGTATTCTGGTCTGAATGCATAAAATAAATAATGCTAATGGTATTCATTTACAGCATGTTACAACATGTACTAGCTTTTTGTTTTTATTTCATTGTTTTCATTTTCATTTGTCCAGTATAAGTTGTTTTGTGTTTTCTCTCATTTGGTCTCAAGCTTGGCAGTCGTAACTGAATCATTTAAGTCTCAACAAAGTCAGGTCCTGCCTGCATTAACACGGTGATGTGCTCTGCTTAATATCCATGCTTGCTCTTTGATGCCATTAACCTTTCCTGTATTATCCTAATGCCTTCTCTGTTTGGCTGGCTACAGCCCACATGGTCCGCTATGTTTATAAGAGCTTTAGGCAATAGAAAAGTGTACCAGCCATCAGACAGTTCTTAATGGTAAAAGTGTGGGGTATAGCTTAAGCTAAATTGGTTTAGCAGTTATGGAACATGCCACGCTCTCTCCCTTGATGGTAGTACTTTACTTTTTACTTTTAACCTGTTGCTAATTCCAAAGCATGGTGACCCCAGGTTAACCTTAAGCTGGAGTGCATTCACTGATTGTTTGATGAACTGATAATGTCATCTCCAGCATTGAATAACTCATTTCAAAGCAAGTCTTTGGTTTAGCTGTCTCTGGAGAGTGCTGGTTCCTGTCTTAGAAGTTTGCGGTTCTAAATCATGCTGTGCTCTGTGGGTAAATGAACATGTCATGAAAATTGGCATACTTCTGAGTGGGGCAATAAAGACAAAATATGGCATTTGCTGGAAAAAAGCTCAAATGTACCTTTAGAATGCAAGGTTTAGGTTAAAAATCAAGGTTTGATCTCCTTATTTAGAATTTAGGCAACATTTCTTGCTATGTACCCATGAACAATTAAATGGATGTTTGTTAAAGTACTTGTGCGTACAGTGAAACAGCACAGCTGTTATAGTGTTTTCGTGGTCTGAAATATTTCCATAACTTAAAGACTCTTTAGGGCCGGTCTGCTGCCTCAGGAAGCTTCAGTATTTTGTATTACCTCTGTGGCATGACAATCAGCATGGTGATCTGCAACATGTGCACATATATGCATCATATTTTTTATAATGCTTCCCCAATATGGCTTTGCTAGCCTAAACATTTCTTCCATTCAATATGTTGAGGCGTTTTAATTGTAGTGATGTAATCACCCAATGTTCCAGTTCCCAACACACTTTAAATACAGGTTCTACAGGCTCATAGCCTTCCTCCTCACCAGTCACACCCATAGACCATTTATAATATGAAACTGTTTAAGCTCAGACAAAGCATAAACCCAACCAACACTTGAACAAAGATTACATGTGCAATTTGAATGAAAGCAGTCATCTCTTGGTGTAGAATTTATCTTAAGTTTTCGAATCTAATCTAAAATATTTTCCCAGGTACTCCAGTGAACCGCATTCCCATCATGGCTAAGCAGGTACTGGACCTCTATAAGCTCTATAAGCTTGTGACAGAGAAAGGGGGGCTGGTGGAGGTGATCAATAAGAAAATCTGGAGAGAGATCACCAAAGGCCTGAATCTGCCAACCTCCATCACCAGCGCTGCATTCACCCTTCGGACACAGTAAGGTTTCACAGCACTGTACAGAAATATATTTTTTACATTATACTTTTCATTCTTGGTATTTGGTTGTAATCGGGCGGCACAGTGGCTTGGTGGGTAGCAACTTCTAACTTCTTTGTAACCACTAAGCTGCAGTGATGTTTTAGTACAAGGTTGAGATATTGGCTTTTGCTGTATATTCAGATTAATGTATTATATTGAGTACAGTGTGCATGCACTTCTGTAAAGGTATCCCACTGCATCCAGAACCAGGGCCATTTTTGCTTGTAGACCTTCTAAAAGTGTGTGGGGGGGTAGATTTCTAAGCTGAACCTCACTGGGAAACTGGTGTTTCAAACTAGTTCTTCAATATATCACAAATCTCATTTTAAACAAGCAGAATAAAGCATACTGAATAGTCCCCACATCTTTATATCTTTTCACAGGACAAAAATCTCTAAACCTCAGAAGCAGGTTCCCTCTGGACAGCTCTTTTTATATGGACAGATCTAAAACTGCTTACTAGCAGTATTAGCTGGACACCTCCACTGGAGTATCCAGATCCCTGGAAATAGCTCTGTTTCGACAGTCGAAACAGATGCCCTCCTTCTAAAAACAGAATTCATACAAACCCCTGTAAAGAGGAACCTTTTTTATACTGTAAATCACGTTTACAACCTTTAGACGTCCTAAAACTAGCTATCTTATGCAACAAAATCCTAGCAAAAAAATATCTGCCATAGAACTAGAACACGGTCTTACATTTACATGTACAGCATTTAGTAAACAGCCTTATCTCAAGCAATTGCAAAAGTGATTTGTATTCTTTCTAGTAGACCAAACCTAAAATCGGTACAAAAAAGCATTACTATAAGAACACAATCTAACCAGAACCAACCATGATCTGATGTAGGCCAACCAACAAACACCCATGCAAAGGGTTTTGGTTTTTAATTTTTGCATTTTCAGTCTTTAAGTACTGAATGAAGAGGTGAGTTTTAATTGCGTTTGAAGACAGGAAGAGACTCGGAAGCCAATCAGATGTTTAGTGGAAGTTAATTCCACCACCTGGGCACCTGAACAGAGAAGAGTCTCAATGCTTGTCTGCCTTTCATTTTATGTGGAAGATCCAGTCGAGCCAAGCTCGTCTCCAAGGGTACAGGGTACAGGGTACAGAGTATGGTTTGATTGGGAACTTGAAGTAAGAAAGTGTTGATCAATTTTTAGCTTTTTAGGCAATCACCAGGGTTTTGAATCTGATGTGGGCAGCTGCAGGGAGTCAGTGAAGTGAATGACAGAAGAGCAATGCAGTAGTCTAGTTTTGATATAACAAGAGACTGAACAAGCAGGGTGGCTTCCCTGGAGAGGAAGGATTGAATTGTAATGATGTCGTACAGCAGGTACTGGGGCAATTTGGAAATGTGAGTGCAGAAGCTCAGCTTGTTATCAAAGATGACTCAATTTTTATGCATTCTCTGAAGGTGATGGATACGTTCAACTGGGAGATGGCGACATCCTGATAAGGGGACCATCTTCAGGAATGTAAAGCAGTTCAGTTTGAGATGTTGAAATATTCTCCAGACATGCTGAGAAAGGAAGATGTTGTGGTTAACTGTTTCAAAGGCAGCTGAAAGGTCGAGAAGTATCGAAACTGATGAAAGTCTGGATGCTATGTCAGTCTAAAGGTTTTTTTTACCATCAGGGCAGTTTCTGTGGCATGAGCTGCCTTGAAACCAGAATGGTTGTGATCCTGTATGTCATTCTGTGTGAGAAAGATGGATAACTGGTTATAGGCAGCACGTTTGAGTATTTTTGCAAGGAAAGAGAGAAGTAATGTCTGTAGAAGTTGATGTCTAAGACATCAAGTGTAGCTCTCTTCAAGATTGGAATAACTCTTTCACATTTGAAGGCAGAAGGAACATGACCAGACATCAGCGAGTTGCTGATGGTGGAGGAGATATTGAGCAAGATATTGATCTGTTGTAACACTGGAGATGAGCTGGAATCAAGATGATTTGGTAGGGCTGCTGAATGAGAGAAGATGAAGAACATTATCTGTAGAAAGAGGAGAAAAGAAAGGAGTCTTTTGTTGGCTACCTGGAAACAAACAAGCTGATTAAATAGGCAAATAAGCAATATAGTATGAAATTAAATGAATGCCCCATCAGACATCAAGTCTCAGATCTACATATTTTAATTGTCACTGGTACTCGCTTTACTTTAATGCTACTCAGTAGTCCGTATACTTGCTTTCTTAAAATCAACACAAGAATGACCAACTATACTTACTCAGTTATGTTGTATCCAAAACCATGATTTTGTTCATGTAAGTGTCACTGAGTACTAAAATGAAACAAGATTACATGCACCACTGTGTTCTCCTTAAAGGTATATGAAGTACCTATACCCATATGAATGTGAGAAGAAAGGACTTAGCTCTCCAGGAGAGCTACAAGCCGCCATCGACAGCAACCGGAGAGAAGGTCGTCGGCCTGGATACAGTAGTAGTCTGTACCGCTTCTCGCCCTCACCCAGTGGAGGTGCGCCCCACCTCATCTCTCCTCCCAAATTGCACCTGCCCACCTCTGGGAACAACGGACTGCAGAGCACACCTACTCCAGCCCTAAAGAAGGGGTCGGGTAAGGTCAACAAATACGCTGTGAATATTAAATCATAAAGAGCTACGCTAGCTATTTAATGGCCTGATAAATAATTAGTGTGAATTGTAAGAGTGCTTTCCAGTAACATTTAACTAAACTTTTGATTCATTTACTTATGTTGGGAATGGCTTTAGCCTTTCTGGCTGAACATTTTAGTGCTAAGACAGAGAATCTGGACAATATTAGTGTATGTATTTAAGAACCATATTAAATCGAGTAATGGTTTGTGCGTGTAGGGGTGTGTTTTGTATGTTGCCGAGTCATCATAACTCAAGCGCCATCTTGTGTCCATCTCTTATCATCATAGATCATCTCTTACATTATAGATGTTAATAATCAAAAAGCTAGGTTTTGTTATTTTTCATAAATAATTTTGAAGCTGGCAGCACGGTGGCTCGGTGGATAGCTCAGTTTCCTCCCATAGGCCAAAAACATGCATATAAGGTTAATTGGTGTCTCTAAAGTGTCCGTAGCATGTTACTGTGTGTGTGTCCTACGATGGTTTGGCGCGCCGTCTAGGGTTGTTCCTGTTGTTGCGCCCTGAGTGGCGGCACCCGGGTGGCACCGGCTGGCCCGCAACCCTGTGAAGATTAAACGGAAGATAATGAATGAATGTCGAAGCTGAGTATTAGTCCGTACCAAATGCTGATTTGACATATACAGTTTTTGGACCCAGCACTTTCTTACTTTTTTACTTTGCTTTGATTGTTTTCAAGGATAACAAATCTTTTGAATATGACTTGAACTGTCTTGTTGCACTATACACCCACTTGTTTTTTATTTAAATTTTTTTAACTTCCTGGAATTCCCTTTAGACATATTCCACACCCAAAAAATTATATGTATTTAGGAATAACACCACTCAACTGTTTCTAAATATGTTTTGTGGTAAAGGAAAGGAAACTATAAATCCTTTTTTAATGGGTTGAGTAAGCAGGATGTGTGTGTAGGAAATGCAAGGACAGGAAATGATTAGGAAGGGCCAGAAAGCCATTAAGGTTCTGTGTTTCCTGAGGCCCTACCAGAGTCAGGCACCTTAGTGGCCCATGTTCACACAATGTCCTTATGACTGTGCACCTTAGTGTGATTACTGAGCTCAGCATGTTCTCACTGATCAGTATTATAATCAACATCTTGTCCTAACAAAAAAAAACTAATATATTTGTATTTCGATTTCAAAGTACTTTTGTCTGTTTGGTATGGTTTTCTAATAGTCATACCTTACTGTGCTTCTACTATCTCAGTTCCTGAAGAAGGTCCAGCCTCCATGTTGCCAGGCAGACTGCCCTTTGCTTTGGCTCTGGGCCACCAGCAACAGTTGGCACGTGCTGCCACGCTGGAACAATTAAGAGAAAGGTTGGAGACTGGCATGGGAGCAGCCGGGATTGCTACAGGTGCTGCTGCCTCAGAGGGGCCAGAAAGGAAAATGGCACGTCTGGCAGAGGAGCAGCAGAGGTTGCTGCAGCAGGCCTTCCAACAGAACCTACTGGCCATCGCATCGCAAGTGAACCCTGCCAATGTACGCCTCAACAGCACCAATAACCGCGGTGAGGCCTTGTTTTTTTTTAACCTTCTTATTGTCTATGTCTAAAGAACGCTTTAAATACAGTTTAAATGTTAGCTGTGTCACTAAATGTATATGGTCTCTATTTTTGCAGAGGAAAAGCAGGATATGTCTCTAAGTATCTCTTCAAATGGTTCCGCTAGTATTACTGTTTCAATAGAGGTCAATGGAATAATTTACTCAGGTATGTGTCAAAATGTTATTAATAACTTTCAATACCTATGAGCAAATTTTCTGTTGTATTTTTTTTAGGTACGTATACCCACTAGTGAGTTATTTGGGCACGGATCTAACATGCCGCTGGGTTTTAAGCACATTTTGAGCAGTTGATAACAATTCTGTGAAGTATTCGACTTAAATAATAACTCAAATAATACTTGAAAGTATTATTGTGCTCGAAAGGTTTGTTCATGTGTGAATAAGCTTTATCTATAAAATAGCACGGCTCCAGGATTACAGACGTTTAGGAGATGCTGAGATCAACATATCTGCAGTTGCTGATTTTGTAAATTTTTAATTACAATTAAAGCTATTTAGCTTTGTTTAGGTTTGTTTAACCATTATGCCTGCTACCTGCATTTCCAGTCTTCCTGATTCCATTCTGGACACCCTTGCGTGCCCCAACCCAGTTCTGCCTGTTCATATATCCAGCTATACATGTTTAATCATTTCCTCTAATGTTTATAACGCTTTGGCCGTAGTGAAAAATAAAGAAACAACAAATGTCCCTGCCAGAGCCATGCACGTTTGTTGTTTCTTTATCTTTCTCTTATCTCAGTTTCTTTGCCATCTGCATTCAGCTCCAATTTCTCTGTAAACTTTTGGTGATCTGCAAATATAGAATGAATAATGATATAACAATCCATAGTAGTAAAGTAAAAGTACTTTAAAAATAAACAATATAAACTGCTTTAGATGTAATACAATAAAATTATTTCTTTTCTATGTTAGTGATACGTGTAGATGTATATACCTCACATACCTTGGCCCAACCAGCAACTCTTTCCCTCCTTCGGTTGGCAGGGGATGATGCGTCTTCAAAGACTTTCCTGACATATATGTAATTTATCTGTTATTGTTTACTTATTTATATTATTTTAACAATTTCTACAAACTTATTTGCCTAAAGAAATTAGTTTAATCCTTATAATTAACAAATAAGGCACCCAAGAAGGATGGGTCACTTTTGAGTCTTGGTTCTCTCAAGGCTTCTTCATTATAATGTCTAGGAAGTTTTTCCCTTTCCACTGTCTACCTAGGCTTGGGATTGTTCCTGTAAGATAATTTAATGTTTTAAGCTGAACCCTTTTTCTTTCTTTCTTTTTTTGTGCATACATATGACCTAAAACAGATTTTCACACAAACCCTAACAGTAGATAACAAGGACCCAATTAAACACATAAGACACAAATCATACTTGGTCATTATTTAATGAGGAAAATGATCTGATGTTAGATATCTGTGAGTGGCAAAATTGTGAGAACCTCTAGGATTAGTGGTTAATTGGAAGGTGAAATCAAAGTCCAATGTTTTCAGTCAATAAGATGACAATCAGTTGTTGTATTTGAAGAACAAAATAATGGTCAGCAGACTGGACAAGAGGTCATATCGAAGCCCAGGGTAACTTCTGAGCAACTAAAGCGCACTCACATTTTCTGATGTTCATGAATGCACTGAACACCAGTGGTGTACATGGCAGAGTTGCAAAAAGAAAGAAACCACATTCCATCTGCGAAACATGGTGGTGACAGTAGCCTGTTTAGCTGCATCTGTATCAGGACAACTGGCCACTCTGGACAGAACATTATATTCCAAAATATGCCAGCAATTTCTAAAGGTAAATATCACGGCATCTGTCCTTGAACTGAATCTCAAAAGAATGTGGGAGTCAATGACCCTAAACACACAAGTAGTTATACCAAAGAATAGTTCAAGTTTTAATAGAGGTTTAAAGAATAGTTTAGGGTTATTGTAAAAAAATATTTTTTGGAAGAAGTTCATATGAAGAAACTCTCCAACATCCCAGTGTGGAAGCTACGAAGGAAATGGGCTAAAATTTGTCCTAAACTTTGATGTTGAACTTTGAATGCTGGGGTGTTATGTTTGTATGTTAACATGTTGTAAATTGATGTAAGTCTTTTAAATGCTCCACTTTTTTCTCCCTCTATATTTGCATGCAGGATCCCTTTATGCTCAGAAGTCCACAGCAGCCATGCCTACCTCCATCCCACCTACATCCATAGGATATAGCCCTACTATAGGCTCCAGCATTCCTTCTTCCTCTAAGGGCCCTGGCTCTGGGGCATCCTCTCTCGGTGGCTCTCCCTAGCTTTCAGCAGCTGTATGATCTCCCTCTCCTGGAAAACGTCCGATGAGGAGAACCCTGGACCATCCATTGGTCTGTCAAAACCAAGTCTACCTCCTTTTTCCTTTTACCTCCTTCCATGTGGAAACCTCCACTTAAAAAGAGCAACTGTAAAGCTTTTAGCTTTTGCTCTTGCAGATGGCATTTGCCTTTTACCACTTGTCTGCTACAAACTGTCTCAGGACGATCATGAGAATTATCTGATTACAGCAAATATATCAACTGTCTTAATGTAAATGCTGTTGTGAGCACCTTTCTGTGCTCATACCATATGCCTTTCACTATGCATATGCATCCATTGAATCATACACCTGCTAAACAATCATGGCAAAAATAATCTGCCTAAATCTTGCATGGAGTTTGATCAGTGGACGTTTTGCCATCAATATGTTTTTCTAATGTTTACCGTATAAATACCCACCAGTAGCCGATTTCCGATTTTTGCTTCTTTTCTTTGGATGATCTATTTTTATTTAATTAAAATGAACCTCAATTCAACCACATTGTCATTTTAGTCAAACTGTTTGAATTAGTTTATTAACTTCAGTTGATTGTGGATTGGTTTCCCTTATTTTTAAGATATTCATGACTAGCAACTTGATATTTAAAGGATTTTGGGTGATGATTTTTGAAGAGTTTTGAATATTGATGCTGAATAATATGCTTTATTTTAGTTTTTGATGCTATAGATTGGTTTAAAGAGTGAATAATCAAGATTTATAGGAATAACAGCAGATGTCAAGAACAATCATTAGATGGCGTTGGACGATCAAGTAGGCTCACATCCGAGTCGTTGTTCTTTTTACGCTGTGAAAAAGATTAGCAAATTTCAGATAACTTAAAACATACTGGATGTTATAACAATTAAGCCAGAGTGAAAGAAAGCTCAGGATAGTTTTTCAATCATAAATAGTTTTCTCAGTACCTGATCATATTGTTTTGAGGAAACTCATCTCAAGAAAACCTGCAGTGTTTTGAGATGCTGGTACAGTCACTGACACACCTTGATTTTCTTTTTTTATATATATAACTTCAGTCCTTTCCATATTGGAAAGCAGGTTTCTCAGGAATTTTCTGATAGATCTCAGTGTTTAGC
>JAUZSV010421681.1:0-10730 GCA_034780495.1 Parotocinclus cesarpintoi
GAGATGCTGTGGTATGACCTTAAAAAGGCCATTCATGCTCGAAAACCATTTAATGTAAATCAATTAGAACAATTCTGCAGAGATGAGTTGGCAAAAACTCCTCCAGAACGCTGTGAAAGACTCACTGCAAGTTATTGCAAATGCTTGGTTGCAGTTGTGGCTGCGAAGGGTGGTCCAACCAGTTATTAGGTTTAGGGGGCAATCACTTTTTCACACAGGGCCATGTAGGTTTTTTTTTTTTTTCTTCTTTAATAATAAACACTTTCATTTACAAATTGCATTTTGTGTTTACTTGTGTTGTCTTTGACTACTATTTAAATTGGGTTGATGTTCCGAAACACTGTAAAAAACAAGTTTCTTACTAAATTCCAGTTAACGTTTGAAGAACTTAACCAGTGTGATCTGACGCGTTCTCTTGACGGACTGCACTTGAACAAAATTAAGAAAAGTGGTTGGCGTGTTCACCACCCACTGGTTTTGCTCTTGTCAACACAACTTTTCAAATTTCCTGACCTTTGATAAAAGCATAAATTCTCCCGGGGATTCCCAAAATCCTTCTATATCTCACTGTCCCGCTTTGCAGTGGCTATGTGGCAATTTGTGGCTTCTTTTTCTTATTCGCTCTCACGTTCCTTGGTCCGATTAAGTTCAAATAAGAAAAAACATTACACGCATATAATAGGATTTGTTTCGGTACTTTAGGATTTGGTCCGAATAAGCGGCTGGTCCAAATTAACCCGGTTCGACTGTATATATATGACTAACAGCAAGATGCAGCATATTACATTTCTTTAATCTGACCACAAGGGGGTATCATGCATTCATTATGCTGCAGCAGAAATATGGCAATAGCTTACTGTCAGAAGTAAGAGCATGCAACTCATGAAAAGTGCACGTGCTCACAGATGTGTACCTCGTGTTTGCTTTGTTTGTAGACTTGCTCTTGGTTTTCTGCTGTTTTTTGCTGCCAAGCTTCTCCCAGTTTAATCCCAGACGTGTTATCTAGAGTTCTAATAGAGTATCTAATGTTCCTGGCACCAATCCATGATTATAGGACACTTGGTGCCCTGTACTGCTGAAAGTGTCCTTCTGTCATAGTTTAAAATGCTGCCATGAATTTGGTCAGCCTCCGTGCTTACATAAGCCTATACTGTTCAAACATTAGTCCACAGATATTTGAGGACTCAGGGTGTGCCAAGAAATCATCCTCCCAATATCGCTCCACATCCATCAGACTGAACTGCTGAAAACTGGCAGGAATTCACGGTGCTTGTGCCAAATTGTGACCCTCCCATCAGCATGGTGCAACTGACATTTGGATTCCTCTGACCAGGTGATTTTCTTTGTTGTTCAGTGATCAAGTTTTTTGCACTCTTTTGCCCACTGAAGTCTTGACTTTCTGTTTTCCTGGCATTCAAACTAATTGTTTTTTCTGTTAAAGCCCATCTGTGATGAGGAAAAACAAGTTGTGTGGTCAGACATGTTAGTTTGTCAGAACAAACTTGCCTCAACCCCTGAGCCCTTTTATAAGTGAATATTTTATGTCCAGAGGATCCCCTGTCTCTGGATGTTTTCTAGTCTGCAAGTCTGTAAGTTTTTAATTACTGTTTCTGGCTAGTCTAGCACTATGTCCATGCCTCATGTAAGTCATCGCTCAATTTTCCCCTTCTAATGCGGATTCACACTTAAACTGATCCACAGAAACCTTGCTTCACTTCATAATAGTGTACAATCTGTAATATAATTGGATACAAATGGTATTATTAATAAATGTGTCCTGCACAGTGATGCAATTGCAAATGCAAGGTATATAACTTAAAATCTAGTCAAAAACTACCTAGATCACCTAAGTCTCTAACATGACACTTTACAAATAAATATATTAAATATAATCCTTCAGAAATCTTTTTTTCTTTGCATTGCTGTGTCACTCCCTATCTTTATTTATTCTCATTTAGAAATTTATAAAAAATACTTTTAACTATCAACGTTTTCACTGTCCTGACACCCCAACATTCCCATCTCTGAAAACTATGGTGTTCAGTTGTATCATCTGGATCTTGAATACCATGGGAAGACCAAAAATAAGTTACTTGTAACTTACTTGAAAAACTGAAAATACAAATTACATTTATTTTAACAATGTGTTCACAAGAGAAATACACACGTAGGGCCTCATTCTTGAACCCTTCGTATAAAGACAAGCAAGTAAATTGGGTGTAAAATGTCCTTCCAGAAAACACTCGGCCAGATTCACAAAACACATGATTTGTTAGTAGAAAGTGTGTATATTAATGAATGCAAGTTGTTTGTAAATTTGGCACGCATACTTATTCATTTACAATTACATTAATGAATAACAAATGACGGGCATATTACAAAACATTCACACTGAAGAAGACAGCAAAAAACCTACGAAATGTCTAAAAAAGCAATACAATTTATTCTGATTTGGAAATTTGAGGTCTTAAAAAGTGCTTGGCAGCAAATTACATGTACTCTAAAAGCTGTTTCTTTAATCCTCAAAAAATACAAACCTACATAAATACCAAGCGACATGTCAAAACACCAAAGGTCACCGAACTGGACTTTGTGTACATGAGAAAACCAATTCATGATTGTTCATTGCTTTTATTTGATGTTGCTTCCAGGATCAAATGCCATTTTAATGACAGACTCAAGGTTACATTAGCAGTCAAGGTTATATCTAAACTAGCCACACATATAGTGTGGTGCCACGTCTTAAGGTCTGTCAACTGGGTAAAATATGTTTGAGTGCATCATAGAGGCTTGTCTAGCAGTCAAATATTCTCACCAAGAGGTACACTACCCAAAAGTAACCTCTGAGAGCCTTTTTACACCCTTTTGAAGCAATAGCCATTGTCAGATCAGACCACACCTGTGATCATTTACAGTATGCCTGAAAAATAACTGCATGATGAGTTTTCATCTGGGTGCTTATTTTTGGTCAGTGAGTATATTTTCCCAATGAGGCTTAAACATAAAGAGAAGAATAAATTAGATCATGCCCACAGCAGCTCTCTTGAACAACAACTGAAAACAAATAGAAGATGGCATCACAAGATACAAATTAAATACCTGCAGTACCAAAACAAACCATATTAGGGACAAAATTGTGAAATGAATTCAGTCAAGAAATCATTTAGATCAGATATACATTTCAATTAACATTTCAGAATAACCTGCCTTGAGATGAAAAGCATTTTATGTAATTGAGTAGTTGGAAATTAATATTATGACAAAAAATTACATTACAAAAGGTTAATGATGTACCTATTACACTGTATATATGAGAATATTATAAATAGCATTATAAATAGCATGTTATTGCTAACTAGATTACCTATGTAATATTCGTAGTTGATGTCGTACTAAACAAACGTTAACAACACTTGAGCTTTCTTGAGCAATTTAAATGACAAAATTGTGATAATATTTTAAATCTTCATTCATTCATTAAATGCCGGGGAACTTAGACTCAAACACTCATATACACTTACATACTAAAAGCACTTTGGAAACACCAATTCAAGCACCACATCTTTGCACTTAGGGAATAAACCCGGAGAAAACCCACACAGACACTGGAAGAACATGCAAACATGCAGAGCACAGAGTTTTGATTGAACTGGGGATTTCGGAGCTGTGAGGCAGCCGTGCTAAATAATGGTCTTCAATCTTTTTCTATTGCATTTACATTTACACCCTTATCCAGAGCGACTTACAACTTATACAGTCTTACAATTCAAGCAATGGTGGATTAAGGGCCTTGCTTAAGGACCCAACTCTGGTAGCTTGACAGAGATGGGATTTGAACCCAGGACGTTCAGGTCCGAAATCCAGTGCCTTAACCGCTAGGCTACCACATCCCCATTGATATACACAAACTACTTTTCTTCTCAATGTCAATCCCAAAGGTTTTTCTACAAATAGCCTACCAAATCTGTAAATGACTGTAATAGCAGTGTGTAATAGATCAATAGCTCAATACCTCTAACTCACACAGAGCACGCTCTCATTTGGGTCCTGGCTCATAGAACTGTACTATGTATCCATATATGAGCCTTGTATAAAAACAAGGAACTTACAAACTAATATAACACAAGCAAGCAGATAAGGTTAAGCATGTTGCTTAAATATATTCAAGAGTCATCTTGTTTTGATTTAGACTACATCATGAATACACATAAATAAAGCCCAATATTTGAATGATCGGCTTACCTTGCAAAAACAGCACCTGTTTCTGCTGAAGCATCAAAAGGCTCTGCTGCTCTAAATGCCAGCCTTAGGTCCTAGTTACAAAGCATTTTAGCTTCTCATTTATGATCATGTAATTGATGTGATGCTCTGTCATTGTAAATAGATCTGGCGTGTAATTATGCACTTTATGATGGGGTGCAATGACAGTTGATGTAATTCCCTGTTTAAGTGGAATGACCGTGCCTTTTAAATAAAGACTATAACAGACAAAAATACAGGGCCCTTATCTAACAATATTTAATGCCAAGCTAACTCTTTGGAATGCCGTTGCACATTTTTTACAAATATTTGATATAGACCATCCTCCTACCCTATGAAGATAAACTCTCAGTTCTTGTGTGTAATGTGGCTCAGATCATGCAGGGATGCACTGGAGAGGATGAAAATAATTCTGGACACAGGTTCATGCCATAAGATAGCTGACAAGAGAAAGCCAAAATGCAGTACACAAATCTCAACACCCACTTTATGACATATTTTCAATCAAGAAAGCTGACAGATCAAACAAATGACTACAAACAAAAATAATGCAATGTATATGTACGTCATAATATCATATTATATATAGTGAAGAAAGTAAGTATTTGATACACCGCTGAGTTTTCCCACCAACAAAGGATAGAGAGGTCTGTCATTTTTATCATAGGTAGACTTCCAAAAAATAAAAAATCCTGAAAAACACATTATTCGATTGGTAAATAATTAATTTGCATTTTTTGTACAACAGAAAAACAGAACTTAATATTTGGTACAGAAACGTTTGTTTGCATTTACAGAATCTCCAGATCTTTTAGGTTTCCTGGTCTGTCGCTGGGTAACATTGAGTTTTAGCTCCCTCCAAAGATTTTCTATTAGGCTCAAATCTTTAGATTGGCTAGGCCACTCTAGATCCTTAAAGTGCTTCTTACAGAGCCACTTCTTACGGAGGCCATGCGTGCCCTGCAGGATTTTAATCCATGACAGTGCAGTGTGTTACTAACAGTCATCCTGTGCTCCCAGCTCTCTTCAGGCCATTGACCAGCTTCTCCCATGTAGTTTTGGGATGATTCCTGATCTTTCTCAGAATCATTCTTGGAAGTGAGATCTTGCATGGAGCCCCTGACAGAGGAAGAGTGACAGTCAACTTGTGTTTCTTTAATGTTCTAATAACTGCGCCAACAGTTGTTGCATTCTTACCAAGCTGATATCTATTGTCCTGTAGCCCATTCCAGCCATGGACAGGTATACAATTTGGTCTCTGGTGTCCTTAGACAGCTCTTTGTTTTTTTGCATGGTGGAGATGTTGGAGTGTGATTGATTTAGTGTGTGGACAAGTGTCTTTTATACAGGTAACATGTTCACTTATATATTTTATGGAATAAAATATGAATTCAATATTTAAAAGTCATGAAAGTGTACATACAATAAAAACTGCAGACCACTCCATTATTTGTATTTGGGAAAACTTGCAAAATTGGCTGTATATCATATATATAAATGGAATTTTTCCACTGTAATCGGTTCTATTTTTACCTCCTGTATCATCCGTTTATAGTGAACAGGCAAAGATTGTAAGTAGGCACTGATGAAAGTTGCTCTTGTGAGGTTGAAGACGTGTTCATTTCTGCAATGTTAACGTTTGGTTGATGAATGGGAATTGCCTGGCCATTACAGCGCTATAGGCATAGCATTCTCATAATTCTTCTTCCTCCAAACACGGTGAGTGGCGTTCATACCAAAAAGCTCTTACCACATCATCTGACCACATGACCTACTCTCATGCTTCCTTTGGATCATCTGGAAGAATGATCATTGACAAACTTCAAACTTCAAATGGCCTGGACGTTTGCTAGCGTGAGCAGGGAAACCTTGTGTGCCCTGCTAATCCATGTTAATCCATGACGGTGTAGTGTATTACTAATGGTCATCTTTGTCCCAGCTCTCTTCACCAGGCCCTCCCATGTAGTTCTGGGCTGATTCTCGACCATTCTCAGAATCATCCTTACCCCACAAGGTGAGATCTTCCATGTAGCCCCAGACCAGGAAAGATTGACAGTCCTTTCCTTTTCATTAAGCTGATATCTATTCCTATCACTTAGGAACTGAGAGTTAATTTCCAGAAGCCAGTAGCCTCTCTCACATTGGCTACTGTTAATGTTCATGTGTCCACCATCATACTTATACTAAAGTTTACAGTGGGATGAGCTGAGTTACAATAGCGTAGTTGCAAGTTATTTGGTCTGTACTAAGTGACTAAAAGGTCCAGGATTCTGACTTGTCCTTGTAGTTTCATACAGTTTGAATGGTAAATACAAACTGCTATTTTATAATAAACTAAATAATGGTAAACAGTAAACATTCTCATTCATACTTAATGTAATAACAATTTCTCAGTAATAAGCCTTTTATATTTTTATCGATTTTTCACATTCAAATTTTTCCCAGTTCTTTTACAATATCACAAATTGTTCTTAACATTCAAGGAATTCAGTATCAGAGCTTAAAAAATGCATTTGCATATAAATGTTGGTTTGCTGCAAAATTCTGCATTTAACTTTGTCTCAGGCAAATGATTGCAGGCATGGTCAGATTAAACACTGGGTCTTGCAAGAAAACGGTGTAACAGTGCTTGTCCCTGCTGCCTAATAAAAAGGCTCTCATAGGCTACTAAACATGCCTTTACAACACACCCAATTTTGCCATGTTAACAGACATTGAAACAAGCACATCACTGGACTGAAAGAAGCAGGATGGCTGTTTCAAATTGCCCACCATCACCACCATTCTAACCTAGCTGTTAGGAGGTGTTGGGAGCAGATGAAAGGGGTCGCAGACATGGCAAACAGGCCCAGACAGAGCACCTGTAGAGAGAATCATTTAATCTAACAACCTTCACAGTCTCCTTATTCACCTTCCAGACACGGGTGAGACTCTCAATACACACCCCTGTCTCTGCCCAGTGTTAGGGCTGCACCCTGTGAAGGACCTCTTTCACCCATTCTCTGTTACATTTTCTATTGGGGTTGTGATACGCCCTCCTTCTAGACCCTCCTATAGATTCTTATTCATATGGCACCTGCAGCTCATTGGAAGCAATATGCACACTCCATTTAAGAAGTAGTCTTAAGCAAGAGTGATTGCTTGTTTTTCAGCCTAATGACCCAGTGTCTAGTCACACCACACCTGTAATAATTTTCACATCTGCCTGAGACATAACTTCATACATACATTTTACAGCAACTCGACAGAGGGGTTTTTTTGTTTGTTTGTTTTGTCAATGAGTGTATTTTAGAATCATTTACTTCATTAATCGTATTTATCTTTACTTATTAATCAACAGGTATAAACATGGAAGTAATGCACATGCTGTGAAAATAACTTTAATCATATCAACAGCATTTAATCCTAAGCAGCAAGTGTTTAAAAGTTTAGTGGCTGTAGTTTTTGTGGAAAGAGCAAAAGAAGGGAAATATTTGTTAGTTTCAGACAGTGACATGGCATTAAACACTTGGAGCTGTCTACAGTAATGGTCAATATTGGTGACAGATTGATTAAAATGCCTTGATATTGAGTATAGTCTATCACAGGAATTTCACTTTATGCATTGAGCTGTGCTCTAGCTATGACACAACGTAACAAAAAACAATTGGTAGAATTATAAAATTATCCATTCCTCCTAACCATTGTATACTTTGATGTTTCTACTGTTTCTTTTTAGCTCTGGAACCTGACTTACTTAGATATATGTAGCCCTTATTCCACATTTCTGAATTCCCTCTCCATGCTCTCTTGTATGTAACAAAATAAAATATAATTAAAAATTCAGTTGGAATGGAGATAAAGCCTTTAAATGGCAGGGAGATGGATATTTATGGGGTTGTATTGCATTAAGATTTGGTCAGTAACTATGCCAGACTGCAGTTACTTCACCTTCTCTCAGACCTTCCAGTCTTTTTTATTTCTCCAGATGATAGCTTGCACATAGATTAAATTAGTTTACTGAACATTTTGCATCAATAATATTTTTTTCTTTTTCTTTGTAGACGGATACAATGAATAAAAGTATTGTCTTCTGACAGCTAGCCCTGTCTGTGCATTCATTTGCAAAAATGACATTTTATGAAAGTCAGCTAACAAACTTGGTAACTAATGAGCAAACTAGGATAATTACTTCAGGTTTATACCTGTATTATATTATTATAGAATTGCAGCTGGTTCAAAACAGGGATTCAAATTTTGACATATCCACTTACCGTAGGTAATATAATTGCTACATTCACTCACATGTAGTAAACCTAAAAATATATACTCAGCAGCCAAAAAAGCATTTTTGTGGCAGTAACTAGCAATGACAAGAATCACAGTTTACAGAAATTCTCATCTATGTTCATGGATGTATTATAGGCTATAAGGTACAGTATAGGTTTAAGTCACCAATAGTCTTACTACTCATTGACAAGAAAAATAACTAACCAAGAAGGATTTGTTGCAATTGAATGAAACTTTAAATGTGTGAATGCAATGATTATATATGTAAGCAGTAAGATGTGATATTCTGCATATCCCTCGCCCATTGATTTGCACCCTCTTAGGTCTGTCAACTTTCCAAATTGTCTTCAAATGCATCATGGCATGTCTAGCAGTCAACAATTTGTCTCCAAGATATTCACTACCCAAAAGTAGACTCTGGGAGCCTTTTATTGGCCTAGTGTCCCAGACCCAGTGTCTAATCAGAAAACACTTGTGCTTATTTACATCTACATCTACATTCACATTTTTTTACATTTACTTCTGCCTCAGACATAACTGCATGCCAAGTTTTGCAATGATCCTCCATTTCTCCATGTCAATGAGTATAATTTATGATCTGTATTCCCAGACCAAAATTAAGCTTTATCATGTACTTTACGTGAAGAATGCATTACATTTAGATGCAAAGATTTAGGAATCTCAGTCCATAATAGAAGCATGCATGGTTTATATGTATGTTTGTTAGACACAATGTTAGATTTTGACCATAATAAAAGCTTATCTAGACAGAAAATAAGGAAATAAGTGTTTACTTAGACATATACCCACACACTTTATTAAAAACAATCAGCACATGCTTTAGTTTTTGTTTGTTATGCAGGCACTACCAGAGGTGTGTACCCAGTCACAGCAAGCCTGTGTAACTTGAACTTAGCAGAAAGGTCAGTAAGGTTATGATATAACCAAACTGTAAAAGGGGAAAATATGACTAGAAAACGCCTAAGATAATGCCATGATTCATTGGGTGCAGCGTATGTATAGCTATAAAATTAGAGAGAAGGCAAACACCTGGCAATGATAAGTGTGCCATAATGAGCTGCAGTTTATTTGTGTTGATGCCATATTGTGTTGCTTAGACATTATGTCATAATTCCAAAGGTGTTCGATGAGTTTGAGGTCAGTGCTTATTTTGGCAAGCCATAACTACAGATTTTATGATCGGTAGCTCCAGAATTCAATCGCTGTACACTAGTTTTTCTGACAGCTGGTATTGGGCATTTTTAGGGGACAACTCAGCCGGTGCAGCACGGTGGCTCCAGACATGCACGCTAGCTTAATTGATTATTCTAAATTGACATTGACTTGTGTGTATAGTCAAATATATGACTAGTCTTGAGATGAACTTGTGTATATATGGAACTTTGTGTGTGCCACTGATGCCAATAGTGACATTAAAGAAGCCAAATAAACAAACAAACAAAAAAAGCATCTTAGCCAAAACCCAGGCAAAGGCAGCTTAAAGCTCAGCAATGAGTGAACCATTTTTACAACATGCTTCAACATATGCCAGAGATTTGCTATAGTCTTGATTTCAAGCACCTACCAGCAAAGTGTGTGACTGAACTATTGATTTGATTACTAATTATATAGGAGTGCTAGCAGAATATGTAGTGTGATAGTGACTGATGTGACTAAGATCGTGGAACAGGGCGTCAAAAGACTTTACCAACTGACCTTGTATTTTGCTATTATTTGTTGTTATTTAATGGCAGAATATTTTAGCTTATCATTAACAGGAATTGACCAATATTGGCCAGTTTACATTGTTATAATAGTATCATCATTATTACAAATAAAGTCACAATAAAAAATATTTAACTATTTTTCAGTCTAGTCCACTTTATGCTCCTATTAATCCTAACAGGGCTGTGCATCTATCTTCATTCCCTCCCTCCCTTTCATTAAACTCCCCTGTTCTCATCAGTCGAATTCATTTTGCAAATGAACGTGCACAGCTACAGGGATGGGAATGAACTGGCGGTGCTATATTTAGCCCAGGCCTAGGGAGGGTGGGGTAGTGAGAGAGGACAGGAGCAAGAGAGTGCACACACGTACGGCAGAAAGAGGAGTGGTGAGAGAGAGAGAGAAAGAGAGAGAGAGAGAAAGAGAGAGAGAGAGAGAGAGAGAGAGAGAGAGAGAGAGAGAGAGAGAGAGAGAGA
>JAUZSV010421692.1:0-10730 GCA_034780495.1 Parotocinclus cesarpintoi
CCCACAGGGGCAGCACGGTGGCTCGGTGGGTAGCACCGCTTGCCTCACAACAAGAAGGTCCCGGGTTCAATCCCGGGTGTGGGCCTTGGGTCCTTTCTGTGTGAAGTCTGCATGTCCTCTGTGTGTGTTTACTCCGGGTACTCCAGTTTCCTCCCACAGTCCAAAGACATGCACGCTAGGTTAATTGGTTACTCTAAATTGGCATGTGTGTGTGTATAGATGGCCACGGATGCCGAAAGCGCCGTTAAAGAAACCAAATACACAAACAAACGTCACACACTCCTGAGTTCCTCATATGGATGCGGAACAGTGCTGGGTATACCGGTCAAATGTAGAATAAAAATAAAAGAATAAGGACAGGTTCTGCTGAATGTGTATTTTTTTAATTTATTGGATTCCTATCTTAAAGTCAAAGTACTTTAAGTCTGGCCATCGTGAAACAGACAGTACCTATATATCTGTATAGTTATGCTTAAACGGTACATGTACACTGCTCCTAAAAATTTGGGGATATTTCATTTTTAAATATGCGTTAATGTTTGTGAGCAGTATATTTGCCTGTTGAAAGAATTCCAGTTTGCAAGCGAGCTAGCTGATAGGAAGTAGTTGGTCATAATAAATTAAGGAAAGGAAACAGACCTACTATAGGATTTCCTCAGCGGTGTGTGTATGCTCACATGCGCTTTTGCCTTTCTCCTTAGAGAAACTGTTGTTGCTCAGACATGTTTAGTTCCTTGAACTGCTGATAAATAGTGAAATGTTTGAGAACATATTGTAAATTATTATTCTTATATTACCATATTTTGGCTAATAATCAGCTGATGCGACTAAGAAAATGGAAAGCTTTCTTGAGAGAAATCTGTAGACAGGATATCACATGCTTGCATCAGCCACAGCGTCAGGAAGGAGTCAGCACTTTTCCTCTTCCAGTTATTTAAATTTTTTTTCTCCTTATCCTGAATTTTTATATGCCCTCAGCTGGTAGGTCAGAAGTCGCAGAGCTCATTGTGTTAAAGCTTGTATGCGAGCTGCAGTCATGTGATCTGACCCTCTGACTATGCACCAGTGCTAATGTCAATGAGTTTAAAAATGTGCATTTCTTACTAGAAAATGACTTTGGTAGAAAATAATCACTGCTGAATGAGTGTGATGTGATGCGTTAAGACGTCTCCGATAACAGAAGTACCCCAACATGTATTTCAACTCGCTTTATATTTTCCGTCAACTGTGTCGTATATAGCAATATGCATCATATCTCACAATGTGATAATCGTATCGTGACATCCTTTCTAATACCCAACCCTACCGAAGTCTGGTTGTGTTCTATTATTTTTTTTTTATTATTACTTGTGCGTTTCCATTATTATTTGGCTTTGCCTTTTGAAATGTGCTACTAGTACAGAAATCATTAAGGAACTGCTGCTTTTATGAGCCTGTTTGGATGTTACCCTAGAGAGGGTAACACAGTGTCATGGTTTTCGGGGCTGATAATTAAGAAAATAACTGATTCAGCAACTGTTTTGTAAATGAATATTTATAAAATAACATAAAAGAGAGAGGGAAGCGGGGGGAAAAAAAGATTTTCGGGTCCAGTTGTCAACAGTGTGTTAGACACCGCTTACAAAAAATTGAAAACTTTGAAATATTAGTGTATATATGTAGCAGTACGTATGGTCAATATACAAATACTAAACCCCTAAAAATCTTGTGGTGGCCTAAGATTTTTGGTGTATATGAAGTTCATTCTTGTCTCGACCCAGCAATGTTAGTAAAGATTTCGACACTTCAAATGACTCTATATTGTTTGTTCAATATTTTATCGTTTTCACTCTTTTATTGTTTTGGATTGTAGTCCATTTTAAATGTAATATAAGTAAATATAAGGGACTTTTACTCAAGAGTCATAGAACCTAATGATCTTTAGATCAGCAATGTAAAACATGCTGATACGGATGGATTGGCCCTGACTTGGCATCAACTTAGAGTATTTATTTCTTTGAATACTTTTTGGCCTGTATTACTTTTTTTGTATTCCTCAACTCTCCTTGTTCTTGTCTTGTCTCTTTGCAGCTGCATTACTCACACAGACCGTCTGCCTTGATGATACAACAGTAAAGTTTGAGATCTGGGACACAGCTGGACAGGAGAGATACCACAGCTTGGCCCCGATGTACTACAGAGGAGCCCAGGCTGCCATTGTAGTCTACGACATTACTAACACAGTAAGACTGCACGACATGCACATCATTCGCTTGAAATAAACAACCCTTAGTATTTTCACAACGTACTATTAAAGCAGTTTAAAAGCCTTCCATTGTGTTTTCACGGCTTTACCATGGGAATCACCTGCATTTATAAGCTGTTTGAAATGCTTCCCGACTCCCTATTCCTTACATTTTATAAACGTCTCACTGGTAGTCTACATGGAATAGAACTGGTGAGTTTGGTTAATGTTTTGGAGCGCTTCCTTCTATGCTTTGCTCATTACTGCTTATTCTGACACAAACACCCTCTATCACACTGTATCTAATGGCACTTAAGCACAGCTTGCACATGGTATCCAATAAAACCATTATTTTGCATGACCTAGGTGTTATTCTGGTAACTGCTGTGGTTTGGCAGCCTTCCATGACGGAAGCTGTAATAAAATGTTCTCTTGGAGCAAACAAGATAAGCCAAAATGAAAATAATGCAGGGAAACTTGGGTCCTGGTATTCATGTGAATGTCACTTTGACACTAATCATCCATCTAAATATTGTAGCAGACCAAGTTCATGGCAACGGTATTTACTGTCAGTAAGTAAATACAATTATTTGAATAGCACTTTATAACAAGAAGAGTACCCCTAGTGATTTGCATAAAGTCATAACGTTCCACATACAATACATACAATTCCAATAACACCAATATAAGAGTATAAGAAAATATAAGAAAAAAACCAACCACCCCAAATTAAGACACACACACACACACGCTACCAAAAGTAGGCGATGGTACGTTATTCCAAAGCCAAAGTTTAGGGTGAACCCCAGGAACTGCCAGCTAGGGTTTGGTGTCTTTTGCATTTTTTTTAATTCTGCTTATCAATCCCAAGTTTTGATTCTAAAATGGTGAACAAATGTGCCATATGTTTAGGTATAAAGGTCTTTTCTATTACAAGTGAAAAGCTTATTAAAGTTTAATGTATTAAAACAGGACTTAGGAATATCAAACCTCTCTAAAAAAAAATTCTTCAAGTTCATTAGTACTCTATGCTGCTGAAATGACGAAACTGTGGCCCAAATGGAAAGTCATCATTTTTCTCTTGTATCGTTTTGCTTATTATACTTTGCTGCCCATAGGTTTGAATAGGAAGAATAAGCGTAACATAAAAATGGTTGTTCTATGCTCTTTGTATGCTCAAACAGCTGTGCGATGCTTTTTAAAGAAATCAAATGGTCTTGTTGTTTTCAAGGAAGTGCAAATGTGCTCGTTTATTAAGCGCTAAAATGGTTTTAGCTTTCCGAAAAGTTTTTAGCACTAATGTACAGTATGTATATGCCCTGCATGCTTGTTAGAGATTGGACCAGTATTTATGTTTTGGCACATTAGAGGTCACAGAGCTTCATTGTGATTCTCGTGTGCGCACAGTTGTGTTTAACAGAATTTTCTGTGCATAACAAGCACTCAGCTGACTGACTGCTGAGCTTGGTTATTACTCACTTTCAGGCAGACCTTTGCTCGGAGAAAAGAATAAAGGTCAGAATGTAATGAGTACTCGCATTCCGTATGGGATTACCTTTGGCTGTTTAACGGCTTTAAAAAAAAAGCATCAGTTTCTTTAATGTTAGATTCGGCAAGTTTAGCATTTGTAGTGCAGTGTGGTATGAATGAGAAGATGGCAGTCAAGGGTTTGATGCGGGACAATACACTGCTCATGAAAATTGGAGGCTGATCCATTAGGAGGATATTTCTTTTTGAAATATCCCATAGTTTTTTTGTGATCCGTATAGTTTATGGCCCAGCAGTATGAAATGGATCACTGATAGCTAGTATATGAAAGACCTGGAATTCTGGCAGACCAAAGGTTAATTTTCCTGTAATGTAAACAAGTTGAATTTATAAGCTTATCATGTCTGCTAACACAACTCAGACTGATCATTTCAGCAGCAGGTCAGAATTAATTTAGCCGTTTTTACACATGGTCATTTCGTGTCTTGTGTCTGGATTGTATCCTGATTAGGTTTTGAGCATTATGTCAATAATATAGTGCTCACAAAACGAGGAGATATTTCATTTTGATATCCCCCAATTAAATACCCCCTCATTTGTGAGTGGTGCAATAATATCATATATAGTGTAAGGAGGGGCAAAGCGAGTCAATGTGCTGCTCGCAGCTTTACAGTGAAATAAGATTTTACATAGTATTACAATAGAAAGTATGTGATGGTCAGTTTAATATGAAATATATCCATCTATAGGCGGGAAACCGCAGTATCTTGGCTATGTATTCAATACCCAGTACAATACAGTACATACGAAGTTAAGGGACACACCTGGATTCATTGTTTGAGCACAAGCTGTTGTTCAGGTGTGTGTTATTTAGAAAGTGAATAAGTAGGGCCAGCTAGCTTTGTGTAGTTGAAATTCCTAACTTTTATGCGTGCAGTTTTCCTGTTATAGGGATCTGAGACTTTTAAATGCTTAATCAGATTTTTTTTATACAGTATGAAAAAAAAAAAACGGTATTTGATTAGCACTTTTATGTTACTAGTTTGAGCCTAAAGTAGTATGTTTTCTTTACCAGATGAGCTACACTTATAGCTGTTTATTATAATAACATTATTTTCATCATACCTTCATCACACTCCTGTTTAAATCTCACAGAAATGAGCCGTAAACTTCCAATTTTTCATTTTCTTAAGTATATACTAGGCAGTGTTTGAATGCTACTTGGGTGCCTTTACTTTCGTGGTGTGTTTAATTCTGGGGTTCTTAGATCCCATGAGAGAATTTTGTTAAATGCAAACAATTATTTAGAATAGGTGGACCTTTCAACGTGTTGGGTTAGGAAATCAGGTAATTTGGTATACATGCTGTGGGTATAATCTGATTACTTTGTATTCTGATCAGAAAACTGCAAAAATCCGGCTATGATCAGATTAATTGCACAAAAACACTCACCACAGGTGGGCCATGGAGCACCCTCTAGTGGTCCATACGGGAATACTAGGTTGGACAAAATAGGTACAGTCATAATGTGAAATTATTTACCTGATAATACAGAAAATAAATAAATCTAGTGTTTTCAAATGCTAAATTATATGAATGCAGATGGTGTTCACCATAACCATATGAATTCTAAAGACACTTGTACTTGATTTAAGTTCATGCTGTTTTAAGACTCGGGTGTGTTTTTTGTTTTTAATGTGATTAACATTTCTCCGCTTTCAGTGTCTGCTGTTTCAACAGTGTGTTTTTACCCCAAAAATCCTTTGCTATTCTGTGCACTGTTATGATTTATATACATAAATAATTGTTTTGTGGTAGAAAAAGTTGAGTTCCCCTGCTCTGTTCGGTATAGAGAAAGATGCAGCCCTTATCTTTGGGTGCTTCACATGGTTTAAAAAAAAAAAAAAGAGTATAACTTAGCATTAACTTGTTATAAAATATGTTTTCCGTACTGCATTTGAGTTAGTCTTCCAAAAATGAGACATTATTGACCTCTGATATATTGGTCAGCTCATAATAAAGCAGCTCTAAATCACTTTGCTTTATTCCAGGACACATTCACCCGAGCAAAAAACTGGGTAAAGGAGCTACAGAGACAGGCCAGCCCCAACATCGTCATTGCCCTGGCTGGGAACAAGGCTGACCTTACCAATAAGAGAGCTGTGGATTTCCAGGTGGGCGTGTTTGCATGCATGGGGAGTGTATACAGTAGAAGTTAATATGCTTAAGCGTGTTTATAACTTCTCTGCACTGCTTTTCAGGAAGCACAGGCGTATGCAGATGACAACAGCCTGCTGTTCATGGAGACATCCGCCAAGACTGCCATGAATGTCAATGAGATCTTCATGGCCATTGGTAAGCAGTAGTCCCAGAGCGGAGTCCATACTGAACTGGATAATAAAGCAAGTTCACCTTGCTGAAAATGAATAATAAGTAATTCCTCCATGAGAATTGAAAAACCGTGAATTCGACTTGGCATAGACTGGAGAGGTTTCTAGATGTAGGCGACATCAGTGTTTAGCCACTCTTGCATCAAAGAATTGCGCAGTTCGGCCATATTCTGTGGATGTCGACCTTGCTGTCTTACTTGTTGTTCCAGGTAGTCCCATAGTTTTTTAAGAGGATTCTTATCTGGTGATTTTTGCCAGCCAGTCCAAAGTACCATCTCCTGAACAGTCATCATGCCAAACGCTTACATTTGCTACTCTGTAAATGCGAGAATTGTCATCTTTGAATAGTGAAAAGAATGTTAAGTTGATGAGTAAAAGCAAAACCTGGTTGTCCAGTGGCTGGTTCAGATTTCCTGTCAGGTCAAAATCCCATGCAAGCAACAAATCATCAAAATCAAGCAATATGGCCTAAACATGAAAGCATGGATGCATCCATCCCTTTATGACCACAGTGTTTCATCTTCTACATGCCATGTAACAATCATCTCAGAACTGGTTTCTTGAACATGACAATGGGTTCCCTGTACTCAAATGGGCTCCACAGTCACCAGACCGCAATCCTGCTATACTCTGAAATGGGAGATTCGAAAGGTAATGTGCAGATGACAAATGTGCAGCGACTGTGGGATGCTATCATGTCAGTAGACACATTTTGGAGGGATTGTTTCTGTTCCCAGTCTAACCCACAACTAACAAGCTGAAAATAAAGTGGTTTGTAAGTGTAAGTATATATTATAATCTAACCGTATTGGATTTTCCCCTTCATCTTTTTTTTTTAAAATTTGTTTTCGTAGCTAAAAAGCTCCCGAAGAACGACCCTCTGGGTGGGGCCGGGCCTGGTGGTCGAGCTCGAGGAGGCGTCGACCTGCAGGAAGCGGCACCTCAGGGCAGACCCGGCCAGTGCTGCGGAGGCGGAAACTAACATCCATTCATCCAGTCAGCTGGCAGACGCGGCCGAGGATCAACACAGACACATTATCATTCCAACTCATAGTCTGACAATTCTCTGTTCACAGCCCAACTGGAAAATCTAGTCAGTTGGACTGTGACGTCTGTCAGCAGCCCAACAGGTTCTACTTCTGAGCTGACCAAAGGGGCCGTTCACAGCCACGTGTAAATATTTTGACCAATCTTATCCCTCCAGCTAATACACCGACCAACAAACTCCTCCATAACAACTGTCTTTAAAAATCAGTACACTGGCTTTTGTGTAAACGGTAACGTAAGTCGAATGAGAGTGGGGAAAAAATGTATTTGAGGACCAAGGAGGAAAAACGGTCAATTCTGTCGCACTTAAGAGGAGCCTGTTCTAATCTGTATTCATTCAAAGAAATCAAAAGTGATCGTGAAGGGAAACCAGAACTCTTTCTAAATGATTCTCTCTCTATCTTCTGTCAGCACAGTATGATCTTTATGAACTTGTGTATCTCTGTGGGCACAGCACCTAATAAGTATTGAGTTGTTCCTCTGTCCTGTTCTTTCAATCCTTTCTTTCTTGAATAACTAGTAAGAAGAGAGTGGGTAGAGATGATGAAAGGTTCTGTTTCCCTTCATATTCAGCACCTCTGTAGATTCTGTATTATTCTTGGTTATTACTATTGTTATTGTAATTAATTATAAATACCACTACTCCACAACTAATGACTGTCTATAGGCTATTTTGTCCCCCAAATCACTTCGATATGAGATCCGACTATTAATGCATTACACATTAACAGACATAATAGAACCAGTCTTTTAGCATTACTGATTTATTAAAGCAGTCATTCCACTCTGGTGTCTCACACGAATAATGCAAGGCAAGCTTTGCCTCCTCTGACCAAAATCACAGTATATGTATTGAAAATATAACAATGTTGCTGTATTTGTACTTGGTATTTTTCTCTCTTCTTTTCCTCAAAACTATATCCAATCATTAGCCATTATGAATACAATACCTTCCCAAAACTCTTCTTCAAAAAACATCTTTTCTGGTGTCTGTTTTTTTTTTCCCCTTTGAAATGAATTTGTACTTAAGATCTCGGAGTGCACTGTCTTTTTGTTAGTATTTTTTTTTGTCAGAAAATAAAATCTCTTGTGAGTAGCACATCAGATTAGAACAGCTGCCCCAGAACTCAGTTTGGACTAATGTTTGTGACCGTCCATGGATGAAGAACATAGAAAACGGCTAAATAAAATCTTGTACACAATTTTACCAATAAAGAAAGGGAAGGTACTTTTCTTTGGTTTGTCTCGTTTTCATTAGCTAGATAGATGGCGTGTCAATCATTCACAGGGCTAAAGGCCATAACACTTCTACAGGATGCCAATCCATGCTATATTATGGAAGTAGAATTATTATTTAGTAATTATTGGAGATGTGTTAATTTATATGTACTATGCCTACAGGATTCTTTTGCCATCATCCATACAGAGTGCTTTACAGTATAAAAACATGCTCAGACACTCTTACCAATTAACAGGTAATGAAATCTGATCGTTTTTAACCATAAATCCATGCATGTACAGTACCGTGCAAAAGTCTTGGGCCACCAGAACACCTTTTGATTTGTTGTTTTAGCAATTGCATAATGACCATGTGTAATCATTGCTCACTTTTTATTATACAACCAGAAATGTAGGACATTTTTATGCATTATTTGAAAAAAGAAACCGCTATAAGCTACAGGGGCAAGTATTTGGTGTGACCTTTCTTTGGAGGATGCCGAGTTGACCCTTCTACAGTCCAAGCTTGATCTGGAGCCAATAAACCTAGCAGCCTAGAAACCACTTTTTGTAGAGGTTAGACAAAATTTTGACTTTCCTGATGAAGCCATTTTGTTCTGAAATGTGTCCTTGTTTTTTGTTTGTACATATTTGCTGTTTGTATCATAAAGATATTAAGTGTAATTGTATACGGTCATTATACCGTTTCTAAAAACAATCTAATGGTGGCCTAAGACTTTTGCACAGTACTATGCATTTACAGAAGCAACTATGTTACAGTCTGGCATAGAATAAAAAATATGATTTTTGGACAGAGATGTTTTTTTAAGTTCACCATGCTAACTGTAGTCCTACAAAGTGGTTCTTTTGGGGGAGTCTGGAATGCAGTATAGATGCATCCTAAAAGACAACTCATCGTAACATTGAGTAACATGAAATTAGTCATCATAATCGTCCAGACTAAATAAAATTGAAACTCTGTAATACAGACTATGGGGAATGTTGTCATATTCTCCGTTTGACCAGACAAACCGACTTGGACCAACATGAACCGTGGACCGTACAGTCTTGCTAATTGACCATCCGCAACACAACATATGCTTGTTCTACTAGACAATACACAGGACCGTACAACATCAACGCAAGAGTGCAACACAGTCAACTCCGGTAGGACACTGCCTCAAATGAACATACTTCAACACAATTTATTTAATTACCCGTGTTGTTTAACACAACGGAAAGGGTCGAACTATCAGAACTACAATGCCCATGAACAGCAGGTTGTGGGCATGCGCAGAGCGTTCGTTGTGCTTAGTGGCGGCAGGAGGGAGCGAGGCCTGCGGTTAGCACCATAATACGTTTATTATTGTGGAGAAGCAGGTAAGGAGAGAGAGAAGCGGAGAGAAAACAAGGCGTTGGTATGGCGGAGACAGCGGCGCAGAGTTCCTCCCAGTCCCGGCTTCAGCAGGGCCAGAGCGGGGGCTCCAGCAGCAGCGACCCTGCACGGCCCGGACTGAGCCAGCAGCAGTGGGCTAGTCAGAAAAAAGCCCAAGTCCGCGCTTTCCCCCGGGCTAAGAAACTGGAGAAACTCGGCGTGTTTTCGGCTTGTAAGGTAGCCGCTTTACCTAACTCCCTAACATGCAGGGTTAGCTTTATAGCTTCGCTCTGTTCGCTTGCCAATTTGTAATTCTAGACAATGGTAGTGCTCGAGACGCTGCTTAGCATCAACGCTCCCGCTCTCAGACCGTGTCAAGCTCCATACTACACTACTGATTAGTACGCCAAAAGCTTTATCCATAACATATATGGTTTGCTTCCATGAGATTCTATTTAGTAAGCTAGTATAGGACGCAGCAGCCTTACAATCAGGCTTTGCTTCTACACGCGATTTCTCGGGTGACATGAACACAAACTGTGCAGATTCACTTTATAGATGCTCAGTTACTGTCTGTAGACCATGAACAGTATCAGCCGTACTTGTTTCCTGTCCGAGAAAGTTATGGCTCAACCAGAAAGACTATTGAGCAGATGCCATGGGTGATGAACCGTTTTAAGAACAACCGAGACTGAGACATTAAGGATTCCATGTTTAGTGAAGGTGAGAGTGGAGAAAGTAAGTGAGTTTACATTTACACAATGTGTAGAGATGTGACGTGCATTGTCAGATGTTTTTCTGCTCATCAAGACAAGACAACTTCTTTTATATAGCACATTTCCAAAGACAGCGTGCGTCAACCAAAGTGCTGCACAATAGAATAACCAAATTAAAACTGTGGAACCCTAGTGGTTCAGTTACTGGACTATGGACCTGAAGGTCCAGGGTTCAAATCCCACCTCTGCCACAGTTGGGTCCCTGAGAAAGG
>JAUZSV010421703.1:0-18447 GCA_034780495.1 Parotocinclus cesarpintoi
CATAAAAATCATTAGGGAATGACTCATTTCATTTCAGAAACAAACAACTTTTGAAAATTTGTTGACCAGTGTTATTTCCTGAGATACGTTAAGGCTCATCTACTACCCGATCGTCCCTGAACGCTATCAGCGGGGTGTTTGTGACATGTGGCAGCTTGGTGGTGATCAGGGGCCGGGGACTGTTCAGTGTTTAATCAGCACGCAGGAGAAGGATGTGTGTATGTGTGTGTTTTTCCTGGGAGATCAGTTAAAAACTAACACGGATACAAAATGTACTCAAGAGCTGAACACACTCCCACCATCACTCTCACATCTCCATCACTCCCTCTGTCTCTTTCTTCCTCTCTCTAGATTTATATAATTGAAAATAAAAATAAAGCAGCCACATAGAAAGGATTGCTGAAAACCTCGTCGTGCTCTTTTGTCTCAGTCATACGATTAACATTATATATAAATGATTACAGGTGTGGTCCGATTAGACACTGGGTCATGCCACCAGAGGGGGTAAAACCACTTCCCCAGATGCCCTTTTAAAAAAAAGCTCTCAGAGGTTACTTTTGGGTAGTGTACAGACTGGAACCGTACCATTTTTACAACTCCTGTTCAGGATTTAATGCCTGTCAGGTTAGAGTACGGAGGCCTCATGGTGAACGCTTCATTCGTGCCTTTGCTGTGGAATGACACAACTGCCGGTGTGGATGAAGTTTTACAGCCGCAGCTACCATATCTGTCGGCAAATGGGTCACAGGCTACCGTGATGGAACCTGTGTGCCTCCAATGCTCAAGCGTATCGCATCTTATCCAGGTTAGAGGCAGGGTAGCTAGGGCCACCTTGTTACCTCACACTAAACGTATCCTTTCACTACAATGTTGTAATCACTTACTTATATCATCGTTTTATTCACACATACAATGTTCCATTTGATACCAACAGCTCCTTCGTCCTGACGTTTCTTCTTTTGTCACCGAGTGGCACTGTGGTAGCCTAGCGGTTAAGGCACTGGAATCTGGACTTGAAGGGTTCAAATCCCACCTCTGCCAAGCTGCCACAGTTGGGTCCTTGAGCAAGGCCCTTAACGCCCATTTGCTTAAATTGTAAGAGCATATCAGTTGTAAGTCGCTCTGGATAAGGGTTTCTGCTAAATTCCGTTAATGTAAATATAAATGAGTGCATGTCTCTCTATATATACACACATTGTACATAAAAATTAGGGGATACTTCAAAATGAAACATCCCCCAATTTGTATGAGCAGTGTATATAGTCCTTAGATCTCTACATCTTATTGTCTGTTCGTCTTGCTCTCTCTTTCTTCAGTCTGTGTTATTTTACCTCTATGGTCTGTATCTGTATTCCAACTGATTATAGGGACAATGAGTGCAGGCCTTAGTCATCACTGACAGGACACGGGTGACGTTTGTGCAAGCTCTTAACCAACCAGAGCTGGGCTCATTTCATAACTGTGTATCTTCAGAGCCATGGCTTCTAATCCTGTCCCTGGTGAAGCCCTGCTCTAAACTTCTTGTTTTAACTCAATGGGCTGAATTATAGGAAAGCTCTTTAATTATATATATATGAAACATTTGATAGCTTTAATACTTCAATACAAAGCAAATAAAGAGTCGGCTTATTTAAACGCTCAGGAGGTGCAGCGGTCATCTGGTACAACCCAAACAAATGAGGGCTAAGGGGCTTGCTTAGGACCCTCCAATGGCACTTAAAACCCCCACTGTGGCACCACTGTCCTGTATCACAATATCAACACCATAACGGTATCATGGATGTTGAGCAGGACCAGGCTGCATGTATGCAAAGTCAACGTCAGTCCTGTTTAAGTCTGAAAGCACTTGAAAGTTTAATCAGGGTGATGGGGATGTGTAATGTCAAAACATGCCACTTGCGCCTGGTCAGCACAAACGCAATTCTCCAAAGTCACCAAAAAAATTATTCCGAATCCAAAGTTAAAGCAGGGGGCACTGCACATTTCCTTATTAAATATAAATCAAACCTGCTGCCAAAAACCCCGACGTGCGAAACGTCAGAATTTCATAATGGAATGCTGCAGAGCCCCAAAATTCTCCAAGTAATCTGAGCTCAGTTCACTCTTCTGCCTATGGGAAAATACATAAGCATTCTTCTAAGGCGTTCCAATAGGGCCAAGCAAATCCCAAATCAACACGATCTTGAGCAAGGATTTGGGCATCCATGAATAAATACCGATCATTTGTTGCATCTCTGGACCAACCCCTTTAAAAATGAACAAAACAGAATTACAGAGCTGTACAGAAACAAAAACACAAAATCCCTTTTAGGTTACGTTCTAAGAACTACAATTATTCTCAGCGCCGCTGGTGCGGTAACACCTAGCGAGACCTGGCTGTGCTTTCCGGTCTCCCAGCCTTCAGGCACGGCCCTTCGTCCACGTAAGAGACCCCGGACCCAGCCTGAAGGCACAGCCAAATCTGTGTTGTCCTGCTTAGCCTGGTCATGAGCGCTATCCAGAAAACAAAAATCAGAAACCTGTAGTGGACAAAAGACAGTAATAGGGTCAGAGGACAACCCCATGAGGTCTTAATGCCATAAAAGTCAGCAAATCATAAATGTGGGACTCACAACCCAGATCACCGCTGGGCTAATGATTCATCCATTCATCCATCCATCCATCCATCCATCCATCCAATCGATAGATTGTAGTTAAACATTTAATAGTTTTATTAGACCTGTAGAACTGTACATACTAAGGGTCTTTAACATTATGAAACGTCTATTGTTGGTTTTGTTAAGTTAAACATATAACAACTGTTTAGTGTGAGTTTTATCAGTTACTAAAACGTGTCCAGACATGTAACAGCAGATGGATGTCAAACTTTATGCTTAAAATGAATCATTTAACCAGTCCCTGCTGATTTAATTCATGCTTAAATACGATTAACTATAAGAACGCTAACATTAGATAATCAGTTATTTATTATGCAATTTGTATCCTAAAATATGCCGATTCTGGTTATTTTACTTACGTTAATTAAACTACTAACATTCAGAACGACCACTTCTAACCGAAAAACTATAAACCAATTCACCAGTTATGCATTTAAAACACAACATGTTGTAGCTACTAGGTTAAGAACTGAACTGCACCCTAAAGTAGAGCTAATAATTCAAAAACAATTTATTCTCACAAGAGAAATGTAACTATCTCCAAATCCACTTAAATAAAGGTAAAAAAGATGACTAAACCCCGAAGTACATCGATGTTTAATCAGCTAGCTACTTAGCATTCGGACATGGCCTACCCTATCATTTTTCCACAACCGTTTTCGACAAGTCCCGCCCCTACCCTAGGATTGGCTAATACCCCATATTGAACCGTACTAGCCAATCGTTGCGCAGGACGCGGTTAAAAGAAGCCAATTGAAACACATAAGGCTCTAAAAGCGGTTGGGGAAAAAAAATAAGTCTCAAAATAGCCTAGGCTCAATACCAGACCAAAAACACGCAAGCGAAACTCAAACAACACGAATTTAAATACGTTACCAAAATTGTAAGACTAAAGCAGCTGAACTATCATTCCATTATATATACAGCAAACAGCCGCTAAATGTCAGCCTTAGGCCTGAAGCTACGTTACTAACAGATAGCCTTCAAACCGGGCAACTCCTCAATCCGATCGATTAAATATTACCATCCAGATCATAAACCTACACTAAATACGCGAAAACCGAGACATTAAGTGAGACGGAAGAAACTTCTACCTGCGATTTGTGTTAGAAGTTTGTGCTGCACCCCGTTTGTGTCGCTTTAAACGCCGGATTTCTTGAAGCCATTTTCATTTTCTTCCCACTGACGGTCTCTTTAAGCCTTCAGCGGCCAGCGCTGGTTTTCTTACGCAGACTCCGTGTCGTATCACAGGCTTAAGTTTAAACGCTTGCGCAGTCTGAATTGGAGAATAACAAGTTGCAGACGGTTTCGACGTAAAGCTACGCGAGAGATTCTACAGAAGTTAAAAACGACGTAAACATTCACAAGAAATGCTTACAAAAACGATTTCACACAAATGCAAGACAATGTTCCTCATCTCTTTTCAATGATCAGCTCCTCTAGATTAAATAGTTAAACTGCCTTAATTCGTATAATATTTTTCTACCAAGTCTTTTACACACGAACATCAGTCACCGTCCAGACTAACATAATTATGTTTTTATGGTTTTTAAATTACAGACTTCTCCAAAAGTTATGTCTCAAAGTCTGAGATGTGGGATGTAAAGAAGTACTGTCCTTTTAAAAAGCACACATTAGCCCTGGTCAGACAGGATACTATTGACATGTTGGCTTAGGCTAATTTCCTATATAACAGGCGTTATTTGATTCTGTGACTAATGTGATATTATTGACATTGATATGTGATATTATATTATTATTATTTTAGTCCCATCTGGATAAACATCTCCATGATTTTACAGACACGAGGCCTGGCGATGACAAAAATGATCACTGATATTCACAGCAGATCTAGCGATTGAAAGTAAAATACATGTAGATTCTGAATCTACAAATAGAGTCTAAAAAGTTACTATTGCAGGGAAAAATAAATTTCAAATTGTTTATTTAGTGTGATTATTTGTCTCAGGAACGTGATTACTTAAAAGTTACAGTGATACTAGTCAATCTCATTCACACCAGACCGCTTTACAGTGACCAGTTAACCTCATGAATGTCTTTGGGTTGTGTGATGAACCTGAAGCACCCAGAGTAAACCCACACAGTCATTGGGAGAACATGCAAACCTAAAACAAGCAGATTTTCAGGCTAGAAATAAACAGGTAGAAACAATTACTTTAAATACAATATGCACAATATATACTTTTGGCAAGCTGTAGCAATCACTTAGGTGTGACACAATGTTGGGTTTGACGAATCTTTGGTGAGATCAAGCGTCAAGTCAATCACACAGGTTCATAAGATAATTAATTTATTTGTAAATCAAAACCATATGGCCCTAAAGTGGTCTTCCTTCTGGCACAAGCAGCTGCTGTTCACAGTCTCCATTTCTCTGAGCGAGTTGGGAGAGTCTGACCCTGAGCGCTGGGCACTCTTCTTTTTTTTATACTTTTGCAAGTGTATTCTCTTTGAACTTATCAAGATAAGCATCAAGGATATGGATTTTGAGTGACATCCTGCAGCCCATTGCAGCGTAGATTCTTTATTAGAGTCTGAACCAGTTGTGCATAGTTTTTATCTTTGTGATTGCCTAGGAAGCCGTTATTAAAGATATTGAATTCACTCCTGTCTGTCTAGGTCAGTTCCCCTTTGTCTGTGATGGCCGTTGCCCACTTACTATGCAATCCCAATCAAGTAGATCCTGTCTCTCTGTCTCTCAGGAAGGGCTATAGTAGCCCTATATAACTGTATTTATACAGCTATGTACAATTCTATACAGCCCAAGTAACAGTTCTAGAAACGTCTTGATAGTTTTCACAATTCCAGAAGCTTCTTGAAGTATATCCTTAAAAATAGATACATTTCAAAATATCATTGTGCTGACCACAAAAGCAATGTTTACAGGGAATAATAACTTTTTTCTATTCATTTAAGGCACAAACAATTAGGAAAACACACTTAACAACTGGGAACATTTTTTTTATTGTTACATTGTATAATTATTCTTAGCCTCCCTAATGATTGTTTTCAGTTCCCTCTGGATCATTCTCACCTCCTCCCTGTCTCCAGCTCTAAATGCCCTCATCTTGCTGTTAAGAAGAGCTTTAATGTCCTTTGTTACCCACGGCTTGTTATTTAGGTAGCATTTAATAGTTCTGGTTGGGACAGTGGAGTCCACACAGAAGTTTATGTAGTCTGTGATACACTCTGCGAGCCCGTCGATGTCGTCTCCGTGTGGCTCACAGAGTGCTGACTAGTCTGTGAGCTCAAAGCAGGCCTGCAGTGTCTCATAAGTCTCCTCAGACCACATCTTCGCTGTCCTCGTGGTCACAGGCTGACTTTTCACGTTTACTGGGTTGTGGTCTGACCTCCCCAGAGGAGGGAGAGGGGAGCAGCTGTATGCGGCTTTAACATTAGCATACAGCAAATCCAATATTCTTTCCTCTCTGGTGGGACAGTTCACATACTGTGTGTAGTGTGGTAGTGTTTTGTCCAAGTCACCTGATATGACGATGAACGCAGTCGGGTAATGAGTTTGAAGACGCGCTATGGTTGAATGGATGACGTCACACGCCGACATCTGGTTAGCAGAAGGGGACACATAAACAGCCACAATAATAACATGGGAGAACTCCCGTGGTAAATAATATGGCCAACAGCAAACAGCTCAATATCCGGACAGTCCTTGATTGCAATATGACCAGGGTTACACCAGCGGTTATTAACTATCACAGCAAGCTCACCCCGCTTGCGCTTACCGCTCTCGGTGTAACTTCGGTCGGCCCGAATAGTTTGAAAGCCATCGATGGAAACATTTTCATCAGGTATATCCTGCTGTAGCCATGTTTCCGGCCCCATGTGGTTAAATAAAGCTATTGATTGATTATGGTTCTTGATGCAGTGCCAACTGAAGGATTAAAGATCATCTTAAGATCGTGTTAAGTTTAGCCCGTGCCCCTTGCAGACTGTAATTCCTCCAGATTCCTTGAAATAGTGGTAGAAATATGAGATAAGTCTAGTCTGATCTTTCTTTAAGGAACATTGTGTTAAAGATCTGAGGGCTCTTGGCTGGTGATTGAACTTGAACCCAGTATATCACATCAGAAGTATATCACAGACAGAACGATCCTGAATGATAAAGCTGACAAGGTTTATTACTCAACAATAATATAACGGGCAAGGCAGGAATGATGTAGCACGTCAAAGGTATATGTGAGAGTGCGTGAAATAAAAAACAAAGAAAAAACAGTGCAGTGCCACGGTGCAGGAACTTCACATAAACAAAGCGTGCACCAGGCACCAGAGGAAAATAATCAAACTTGTGAGAAGTGGAGCGAAGGGACCGAGGGGAAAAAGACAACCCAATCAATAATTGAAACGAGTATACATGATTCCCGGTCTTTGATGACAGTTAGCTGTGCACTGGCCAGTGGCACGGGCATTAAGGAGGGTGGCCCTGGTGAACCTCCACATTCTCTGGTAGCGGCATAGTTGATGCGCAACAGAGGGAATCACCACGTCGGTCAGGACCAGGAACGGGGGTGGAAGGTATCCTAAGAGGTTTCAAAGGGAGAAAGGCCCATAGTGGAGTAGGTCAGTGTGCAGGGCCCTCTCCAGCTGGCGTTCATACATACGGCCAAATCCACCAGCCTATGTTAAGTGAGCCTTCTGTTTAGTGAGATCAATAAAATGAGGTCCAAATAAAATAATTAATTTCCTGCTTCACCCTTAGCATTTCTGGGTTGGGAGCACCTGTTCAGGTGTTGATGGTGTCTCCTGTGCATCTGCAGCAAAATATCCCTTGGCACAAGACAAAATGTCTTCCGCTTTGCCATAACGGATCTCACATACCTCATTGCAGCAGGAAGGTGGATTAACTGACATTTATATATTTTTGTTATTTATATATTTATATACACCGTTACCATATATAATTTTGAATTATGATGTCACTGCCAATATACATAACATTTCATTTCCTTGACAATAATCGGTATAATAATAAATGTTTGAGTGTCGCAAGCCCTTGTTGCGTTGCGCGCCGCGGTGTTATTTTACCCCGATCCCTTAGTGTTGTTTCCGTTTTCTTTCTTCGTCTGTCATGGCGTCTGTTTTGATTTATCTCGGCGTTCTATTGGTTTGTCTTTTAATTTACGCACCTGTTTTTCATTATCAGTTCATTAGTTTTGTTATATGAGCCAGCTCATTACGTTATCCCCCGTCCGTGTTGCGTTACGTTTTGAGGGTTCCCTTTGTCTGTGCGCACTATTTGTTTTGTTTTTAAAAGTCCTTTATGGACGCCTCCGCTCGTGTTCCCTGGCAGCTGATGGCGCCTGAAACACAAGGCCGGAAGGGGCTGTTCCCTGGACCCGCGGCTCGCATGGCTCGCATTTGGGTCTGCGGCCAGAGGGGTCGCCCCCCCGACCCTAGCCACTAGATACCGCTATGGGGTCACTATGGGCGCCGACCCCTATATCCGGCCGTAACGGGCAGCCCCTTAGATCTTCAGCCTTCCTGGCCGTCTCTAGATCCATGGCTCTAAAAGCCACCCTTTATTTTTCCCCCTTTTTGTCCTTTTACTTTCTTTTCGTTCCGGCTGTTTTTAGTTTTCTTTTCATTTCCATTTTTTGGACGCATTTGCGGTACCCTGGCTCCAATAGGCGCTGTTGCTGACCCTCTGGCGCGGAGCCATTATGGCGGTACTGCGTCCCCCACCGCCGCCGTGGGACCTGCTACACTCCAGCCCGTTCGCTACCCCTGGGACTCTGTCGACCTGGACCTCGAAGTTACGGACTCCAGCGACCCCTCGGTACCCAGGCTGTTTTACATTCGTGCACAATGTGTTGTTATTTCACAGGCAATTATTCTCTTATATCTTTATATTCCTGTGACTGGCTCCTGTGTTTTAAAAGGTTGGTTAATACAAATAATTGAGTAGCTGATTATTTCTTTGGTATCTATTTTTAAAAGGTATGTAATGGAAAATTCCATTGTGACCACTGTTTTGTTGTTAAATTAATACTGAATTAAAAAAGGTAACCCATTAGAACTTAAATTTGATACTCTCTTTAAAGTCACTAATTTGTGTTGCAGAAGTCCTCTTTTCATGCAACCACAATACAGAGTTGGGACATTGATGGACATAATGTTATACTCAAAAAATGTTAGTGAGTCTGTTCGTTGTGCCTCATTAATCCTGCAACTGGAAAACTGGTAAGTAAAGGTATATTCCGTGTCTGACAATGGCAACAATAATAATGTCAACAATTATTAGTTGTCAATAGCAACTATTGAGATTATATTTATTTGTAGCCCGGAAGTTTTAAAAGGAAAAGCAACAGATGTCATCCTCCTTCCGCTGCTGTACATCACTGGAGTACCTTCACAGCTTCATGGACCAGGTAGAATTACATTCATGTAATCTAACAGAGATCATACCAAATTATCTGAATGTACTTCATTATTTAAATGGTTTGGAGTATTCAGATAGTGGGGAAATTGGTTTTTAAAGCCATCTTATAGTGGGTAGATAGGTAGTGTCGCCATAGTAGGTTTAATCCCAGATTAGAGCGACCTGGATCCTTTCTGTGTGGTGTCTGCATGGGTTCACTCCCGATACTCTGGTTAACTCCCACAGACAGACATGCAGTAGGTTAATTATTATGCTAAACTGGCTCCAAGAGTGGCTCTGAGTGTGCTTTGATACTATGTACTGTCAATGTTTTTGTGTGGCCACTAGGGGTGTCACGATACACATAGGTAACATTGCTTTTTTTTATACGGGGGTTTTGATACGATACAAGCTGTGAATCGAATACATTAAGATTTTTCTTAATCATTTGCTGCGCCGTTTCTGAACCCGCGCTACAGAGTTGCAGATATCTGCAGAGCAGAAGAGAGTTCTGAGATGTACTGTAGTTTCATACAACATCTAGTGGCACGGTGTATGACAGGTGTGTTACTATGATTACGCACAAGCAGTGTTTTGAGCTACTGGGGGAAAAACGTCATGCTATTGTCAAACATCGGTGCTAATACTTCCAACATGCAAACTCATTTGCGGAGACACCGTCCAAACATGTCATAGAGAAAACATGAGTCGCAGCATTTAAGCAGCCGCCAAGTGCCGATAGTGAACGGGCAAAGCAAATTACTCGCGCCATAGGAAAGTTTAAAGCTTCGGATTTGCAGCGCTACTTTGTTGTAGACAATCCTGGATTCCACTATTTGCTGGTAATTGAGCCTCGTTTTAAAATTCCATGTCACACTTATTTTTATGAAAACTTCTAGTACCAGTCATCCTTTCCAAAAATGGAGTTTGTATATGGCTCTGTGACCTCTATATCAAAAATTAAAATAGAATTTAAAATCATTTTCTTTCTCCATGTTGTATCGAAAATGTATCGTATCGTGGAGCAAAAACAGCAATACGTATCTGTACTATGTAATACGTATTGTGAAATTTGTGTGATCGTTTGGCCACTATTATTTTCCAGCACTGCCTTGACTCTCTTTGGCATGGAGTTCAAATGAGGTTAAGTTAGATATAATTATATAGAGCTTTTTAGTATGGTGATAGTGACAAGTAAAAACTCCATAAAAGTTTGAAAGACGAAACCTTGGGAGGACCAAGACTCAAAAAGATAATTAATAGTTATCTAATAATTAGTTAAATAGATAATTAGATAGTTAATTGAAATAGTTAAATGTGTATTAATAGTAGAATTAAGAAAATAATAACAGTTCAAATAAATAATAAAAAATACGCTACAGCTGGTGTTCCAACAGATATTGGGTATAATTTGGACATTTTCACTTAGAGGTGTAACTCAGTTTTGTTACCAGCAGTGCATGCACATGTACATGCAGAGCCAGTATCACTAGTACCAGTACACCAGCAGCTTATAGAATTGCATAAGAGAGAGCTGTTTATGATGGTTTGTGGTGACTATATCTTCAATATGCCAAACTGGAATACATTTTCTTGACCACTATAGGATTGAATTTTGCTTTTAATGTGCATGTTAATACCCAAGACAGCAAAGTACTATTTGAGAACAATCAATACTTTCAAACTTACATTCTTCTTTCTTTCAAGGTTTTGCTTTGAGCTCATGAAGAAATGCAAAACTCATTCATTTCCATCACAGGGAGATATGTAAATGATCACAGACCATAGTTGACTGCACCTGACTGACACTGTGTCTTGCAACAGTGTAAAAGTGCTTCACTGGCTGTATATAAAAAGGCTCTCAGACTCTACTTTTGATTAGCGTACCTCTAAGTGAGACATTGTTGACTGGACGAACATCACTGAACTAAGAGAAGCTGGATGGTCATTTGTTGAATTGTCCACTGTTAGGCCATCCTTACCTAGCTACTAGGAGGTGTTGGGAGCAGTGGTCTTGGTTTTCCTGGGGTTTCTTCCCCAAAACCTGTATTGAGTTTATTTTTCTTTTCACCATAGTCTTGCTCAATTTGGGATTAACCTTCAAATATAATTTTATATATATATATATATATATATATTCAAATATAATCTAAAATTAAATGGTAGCTACTACAGTTTAATTGTCCACCATCCAGACAATGTGGTACCTTCACAACACATACAGGCTTTACCAGTCAAGTCAAATTTATTTCTATAGAGCTTTTTACAATTGAGCATTGTCTTAAAGCAGCTTTGCAATCCTATATTATCTTAAAAGGCCAATCCCAAATTGAGCAAGCCTAGGGTGACAGTGGAAAGGAAAAACTCCCTGAATGTAGAAGGAAGAAACTTTGGGAGGACCAAGACTCAAAAAGGGACCCGACCTCCACGGGTGGCCTAGATGTTAATTAAGTAAATATTTAAAATTATATTAAAGTAATAGTAAAATTAAGTAAGTCATACAATTTAAATTAATATTAATATTTAAGTTAGTAATAAAATAAATAATAATAATAAATAATTTTTAAAACAAAATAGATTTTAAAATCAATCCTCAGTGGGAGGTCCTTGGAGGCACATCATCTCTTGGTGATTAAGTGAACCAGGACCATTCCACGCAGAAGGAAAGTTGTTGTGACACTACCTATTATGTGTCCTGCCATTGACAGCCAGCCACCATCACTTTCGTTTGCAGTTGTGTTGTGAAAAACAATCCTGGACCGCTATGGATCATATTGTGTAGCAACAAATACAGATTTTGTTTGGGTTGGGTTTGAATATGGAGGTCTCATGATTACAGCTGCAATCCTGCCTGGTGTGATTATCTAGGGAATTCTCAGGACATTCTGAAGCCAAATGTAAGCTCTCTCATTGCAGGGCTTGCAGCTGTCATTGTTCAACAGGAAAATGCTCGCTCACACACAGCAAGAGTATCACAGGAATGTCTCTGCCAAATTTAAACTCTTTCTTGGCCTGCCTTGTTGCCAGAAATAAAGATTTTTGGTATGAACTCCAATCGCCATGTTTGGAGGAAGAAGAATGATAAGTACCACCCCAAGAACACCATCCTAACCCAGAAACATTGGGGGAGGAAATGGGGGTGGCTTGAAACACACAGCCAGGGCAACTAAGAAGTTGCTCCGTAAGAAGCATTTCCAAGATCTGGAGAAGATCTCTATGGAGGTGTGGGCCAAAATGATGGCCAAGCACTACAGGAAAAGTCTGAGCTCTGTAATTGCAAAGAAAGGATTTTGTACAAAATATTAATTTCTGTTTTTCTGTCCATCCATCCGTTATTTTTCACCTAATCCACACGCGGGCCAAACAGTATCCACCTAGCAACTCTGGGTGCAAGGGCAGGAGCATTCCTAAACAGGGCGCCAATCCATCATTGGGCACACACAGTCACGCTCACAGTAACACACTAATGGCCACTTTTAGAGACACCAATTAACCTATCGCATGTCTTTGGACTGTGGGAGGAAACCAGAGTACCCGGAGTAAACTCACGTGCTGCCCTTCTGTTTTTCTATTGTATCAAATACTTATTTCATGCAATAAAGTGCAAATTAATTACTTAAAATCATACAATGTGATTTTTTTAAGATTCTGTATATCACAGTTGAAGTGTACATACAATATAAAAATTACAGGCTACTCCATTTGTAGTTTGGTGAAAACAAAATGGGCAGTGTATCAAATACTTATTTTCCCCACTGTATATACAGTATTAATGTCAGATAATAAGGGCCATTTCCTGAAATGCAGTTCTTCAGTTTATGAAGTACAATCTTATTTCTATCTTTTTATAAGACACAAAGTCTCAGACACTTTAAGGATTTTTCTTTCTTCCTTTATTGATACAGATAAACCTAATTACAAATCTCACTTGGAGAAACACCTATCCCAGAAAGCCACCTGTGTGTCTCTGCTCACTCAATGTCTGTCCAGCATATCTGAACTTATATGCAAGGTAGGTGATTAGTAAAATGATGAACCATAAGACAGTTATGTATTGTTGCCCATGAATATGTGATTTTTCATATTTGTTCATTTGTTTGAGCACAGTTAGGTTCATATTGCATATAAAGGCTCATTGTGCATTTGATAATTAATCCTATAAGTTGCTATGGATAAGGGCATGAATGATGTAAAGTTAATCAAGTTAACATGTACGTTTCTGAAAAATATTTTTTTCTCTTTTTGCAAGAAAACACTGGTCAATATTCCAATTCACTGATATCTCGATCTGTGATATCACTTCTAAAAAAATGCCTTGGACAACACCCCAACACTTTACAGGAAGACAGAAACATTCCTCATCTCATTGGCTGTTGCAAAGTTCAAATGTGCAGTATTAGTGCATTAGGGCGCCTTGCCGTTTATGAAGGTAAATTTATATTATTTTTCTTTGTGTAAAGCAGCCATCCAGGTTTAGGATACAAGTAACCCGTTTATTAGTTTCTACTGCTATGCAGGTCACATGCACTTGTACATATCAGCCAAACTGTAAGATAAAGCTACAGTATTATACCCAAGCTGCAATCTGCTGTTTTGCTGATACAAGTGGTATAAGTGTGTGTGATCTGCATAGCAGTAGAAACTAATTTTGTGTTTACGAACAATTAAACTTACTGGCAGCATGTACAGAGAAAATAACAGCCCAGCAAAGACCCCAGAGGCACACTGTACTTCATTTTTGAGACCTCAGAACATATATTATAGTGTTCTTTAGCTGTGAAAACGGCTCAAAGTAAAATGCCTATCCCATACTCACCTGAAAATCAGTGACAAGAAGAAATGTCTGTCTCTTTAAACAATTAAACATGAATGGAGCAATTTTAAACCCAGAATGTTATGGTAGGTCAAGAAATGCAATTGGAGTTTTCTTAGTCACAGTATACAAAATTGGACGCAGTTACACTTGCTAGTTTAGTGTTTTATAAATTAATATTATATCAGATCTTAGCATGGCCAATTGTGCTAACATTTGTGTAAAATAAAAATGTATTACATTTACCACATTTGTATATTTTCTCCTAGAGAGCAAAGACTTAATTCAGGAGTCTTTTGCTGTTCTTCTGCAGTATCTGCAATGTCCTGATTCACATGCAACAGTAAGTTAATATTGAATTTGTGGTAATAAAAGTTTGTTTGTTTTGCCTGAATGTATAAATATACTCAGTGTAAGCTTTATGTTGTCCTATCAAATCTTATTTTCTAGGTCTTGAGAAATGTGTATCATGCCTCTCTTAGCTGGTTAAGCATGTGTCCAACTACACCTCATTTATGGATGACCATCAAAAATGGTAACTACCCCAGGGGTTTCCTAATTGCTAATTATTATAATGGTTCATAATACTTTTAGATTATCAAGACAACTGCAATAGCTATACCATAAACTATCAAAATATAAATAAAATATTTTTTATCAACCAAATAAAGTTAATATAAACATGAGCTAGTTATAATTATTGTAATAATTTTTAATCCTAAGACAGTGTTTCAAAGTTGGCTGTTACATCATAGTTATTGTATGTTAACTGACTAATTAAATTTAGCAATTATGGCAGTTTTATGTTATTTACTATTTTTACTATATAAAATGTATATAGGAATTGACACAACTTACTCGTATATTGTTGCCTAAGTACTTTGGTAAAAATGGTGTTTGTTTGCATTGTCAGACTTTTTTCCTTTATTGGAGAAGCATACATGCAGTGTACGATGGGAAGTAAGGGATTCCACTTTAGAGTTCTTTACACTGCTCACTGCTCAGTTCAAAGGTACACAACTGGTTAGAATAATCAACAATCTTGCTTTGTTTAATTGTTACATTTAAATTAAGATATTCATTAAGTGTCAGCATAAACAGCATTTTCTCTCCTAGGCAATAGCGACTACATCAAAGTCCTTCAATACAGTGCCATGATTTCAGTGCTATTCACATCACTGACAGATGTTGAAGGATATGTCAGAGCAAGTGCAGTGGCTGCTCTAGGAGAGGTAGTGGCAACCTGTAGCAACCTCCAGGTAAAGAACTTTTACTTTAACGTTATGTGGCGTTGCATCTTATTGACTACATATTTCCTTTTTTTTTTGCCAGTTTTCGTTTTGTGTTTCATCTTTTTTTTTTCTTTTTTCTTTTTTTTAGGAAGAGGTTGTGGCACACTTGTTGACCATTCTCTCGAAAGATGAAGAGGAATTTCCACGTCGTGCTGCAATTAAGGTCTTTACATCATTACTTAAAGGCCCACACTCTTTCACAGCCTTTGACAAATGTCTGGGTTCAGTTTTGTTGCTTGGTGGAAATGATTGTGACTGGGAGGTAAAGATTTGTACACTGGAGTTAGCAGATCTGCTGGTGGACAAATTGGAAAGCCACTATTCATCACAAAGTATCTACGAACTCTCTGAAAAAACATGCATGATACAGGAGTTAAACAAGCTGAAGGATTTGCAGCTATTTGAAATTGTGATCAGTTGCTTATTTGACTGTGACCAACCTGTTTCTCAAAAAGCCTGTGCACTCTTGCTTAAGCTCAGAACAATGATGAAGGAGACTTTAGATGACCACAGTTGTATGACTCTTGAAATGTGCAGGCATAATTGGAGTGAAGAAATACTTTATATATACCAAAAAAAGCAACAGGCCCAGGAGCCTAATCATGCCAAAAATGATCATTTGATGCAAATTAACAGCAAGGTCTGTCATCCTAGTTTGCCAAAAACAATTCCCCTCTGCCAGATATTAGACATACTAGATCTTGAGGAGATGCAAAATACTTTATCACTAGGTAGTGACCATGTGATAAATTCTCCAAAATCTCTAATGGAAGACATTCTGTTTGCAGCAAACAAGAGTGAAAAAAGTGTAGCTGACTGTTACTGAGAAGAGATTGCATTATAGGAATATTTGTAATCAGCCTTGCCACATTTTGAACTCATTAATGCAATAACAAGAAGTGTTCATTGAAAGATTGAATGTACTTTGTACTTCTTTGTATGCACAAAACAGTAATAAATAAATAACTTTTGAATTAGAGTACAATTACAAAATGTGTATTATTTTAGTGCTGTGGTATTTTAATTCCAGTGATGCTTGTAACACAGCCGAAAATGTTCTGATCTCTGAAGAATCATCGCTTACATTTCAACATAATGAAAGATGTATTTGAGTAGACAAGTTTTTTGCATGTGTTTAAGACAATTTTGATAATAATACATGTAAAAGGGAAGAGATTTTTCTCATTCTGAAATCTGTACAAAATAAACATTCACCCAAGTTCACCTGCCCAAGACTATTTGTTACCCTCTAATAGTGGTTTCAATCAAATAAGAGATAAACGACGGCAACATTAAAATAATTTTCTCGCTAGCATTATATTATATAGGTATCCACATGAGTAATGAAATGTAATCTGTAATACACTTTCAACTGGTTTATTATGAGGTAGCTAGATTACATCTTATTAGTTTTTACAGCCAACAACTTTATGGATGACCTTCAGAAATAGTGGGGTACTCCTTGATTTTCTGTTTAGAATACTTTCTAAATTCTAAAAGAACCGCATTTGCTTTACCAACAAAATTCTCAAGGATTTTTACTCATTAAACATATTTTAGACAGTTGGTATTCATTTAACTTTGAAATTAATATAAATTTTACTTTAACTTATTATAATTTAGCATTGAGAGAGGGTGATTCTTAGATATGTAACACTGCTGGCATGGACAATTCTGCATTAATTCACAAAAGTAAAAAAATATATATTTAAATGTCAGTTCTAAACATAACGCAAAATGAAACTTTGACAGCAAATTTTGATTTAGTTTTAGTCTGTCTTGTGATTAAAATGTCATTTAGTTTTAGTCATAATTTAGTTATCTGAATTGCTTTCAGTTTTAGTCTAGTTTTAGTCGACTTATTATCATAAGAATATAGTCGACTAAATCTACAGTCAATTCAGTCGACCAAAATGTAAAGGGTTAAAAGTAAATACTTTTTCTTCAGTTCCCTTGAATCATTATATACACTTACACGACATGAAAAATGTATTAACCAATTATGGAATATTATTAATGTTTGAAATACCAAGATCTTTTATCAAACATCTTTATTTACCTGACCTTGCATATTGAGCAGAACAATAAAATATTGATTACAGGTTTGCTATGCCTGAGAAATAAATACATTGTTCATAACAAATTACATACATTAAATAATACATTCCTTAACTGAGTACAGTAAAAGCAGCAGTGCCATTAGTGCAAAAATAAGCACCAAACATATATCAAAAGAGTATTTATAACTAAATTTAGTACTCACAGGTTAATTATTTTAACAGCTAACATTTTCAAACATTAAAAAAAGAAAGTGCATAAAGTGTAATGTCATCAGGCCTGCTATCCCTTATTTAGTATAACTCAAATATTTAAAATTAAATGCTGTAATTCAGTGTTTACAGTTAAATATTGCAGCTGAAATTCGGAAACACATACAAAGAAAAAGAACAATACCTATAATGCCATCGCTCTTCTTTTTCTCCCTGCTGACATTGTCTAGATAACTTAAGTTAAATCATGAATATTGACAGTTCACAAAGATAGTATGGTCTTCAAATTTAGATTAAATTTGTTTAGTTTAGTTTTCGTTATGAAGAAAAGGTTTGTTGACGAAAATAGATTGTCAACGAACTTAAATGCAAAAATATGGCATTCTTGGTCCCCAGTAAACTCTAAAGTAATATATGATCCACTCTGTTCATTTGGCATCCAAAGCAAGAGCCCTGGAAGGTCATTGCCTGATAACACAATGTAACAATAAAAAAATGTTCCCAGTTGTTAAGTGTGTTTTCCTAATTGTTTGTGCCTTAAATGAATATAAAAAAAGTTATTATGCCCTGTAAACAATGCTTTTGTGGTCAGCACAATGATATTTTGAAATGTATCTATTTTTAAGGATATTTGCGATATTTCAAGAGACTTCAAGAAGCTTCTGGAATTGTGAGAACTATGAAGAAGTTTCTAGAACTGCCCGGAATCATCTAGAACTTTCTGGGACTGTACAGAATTGTACATAGCTGTAGAAATACAGGTCTATAGGGCCACTATAGCCCTTCCTAAGAGACGGAGAGACAGGATCTACTTGATTGGGATTGCATAGTAAGTGGGCAGCGGCCATCACAGATAAAGGGGAATTGACCTAGACAGACAGGTGTGAATTTAATATTTATTCAAATTCTGATAACAACAGTATTGACACTTCACCCCACACCAATTACAGGAGTAGCTTAGGAAGGACCACTACTTTCAAATGTATATATTGTTATTCTGGTACCGGGTGATCAATATTGCTCC